>PVKE010018017.1:0-15353 GCA_004027555.1 Craseonycteris thonglongyai
GACTGGATAAAGAAGATGTGGTACATTTACACAATGGAATACTACTCAGCGATAAGAAATGATGAAATACAGTCATTTGTGGCAACATGGATGGACCTAGAGACCATCTTATTAAGCGAAATAAGTCAGAATGAAAGAATCAGGAAACATATGACCTCACTTATAGGTGGAATATAAAAGTGAAAGTAACAAAGACACAGAGACCTATGGACACACTCAATAGCTTGGTGATTGCCTGAAGGAAGGGGAGGAGGGGGGAGGGAGAGAGGGAAGGGAGGTGGGAGAGGGCACCAGCATTATGGACACACTCAATAGTTTGGTGGTTACCTGGGAAGGGGAAAGGGGGGGGAGGGAGAGTTGGGGGTGGTGGTGGGAGTGAACACCAGATATATGGTGATGGAAAAAGAGCTGATTCTGGGTGGTGGGCACATAATACGATGCATGGGTGATGTGATGTGGGCTTGTATATCCGGAAATTATCTAATAGTTATCAATCAATATCACCCCAATAAATTTAACAATAAAAAAAATTAATTAATTAAAAAAAAAGTCATATCAGGGGACGCCAGGATGACTAAGTGTGTAGAGCGCATGTGGTACATCCGTGGGTTCTCAGGACCGAAACCAGGCCCATGCGGACCCGTTGCTGAACTGGGTGTGTCCCCTGTGTGCTTCTCAACAGACTGAGACTTTGGCCTGGTTATGACCCTGCTCAGCCCTGCGCCCAACAGTGCAGTGAAACTATGTGGAAAACAAATGATGTGCAACTGTGGAGACTGCTCTGGGCTCTCCCCCTTCTCTCTGTCTCTCTCTGTCTCTCTCTCTCTCTCTCTCTCTGTCAAAAAAGGACAAAATTAAATCTTAAAAAAAATTTAAAAATTAAATTAATAAAAATATACACATACACAAACAATATAAGTAGGAAATGGACAGAACGCATGAAGAGACATTTCACAGAAGATTCATGGAGAGCAAGTTAGAACATAAAATATTTTAAATATAGACATAAGGAAATAGACATTAAAACCACAGTGGCATATTACTATTCGCCTATTCAAATGGCTAAAACAAAAAGAGTGAGAGCGGGAAACGTTGACAAGTGTATGAAGAAAGTGGATCACTCACGTTTTCTGGCGGGAATATAAAAGTGTGCGCTACTTTAACAATTAAAGTGAAGTTTCTTGAAAACTAAAGAGCAGCATCCCTGTGGGTGTCACAGCCAACACTGGGGGTGGCATGAGCTGCTACAGAACAGGGCATGTCCCTGAAGCAGGGGAAGCAGTGGTTCTGTCAGGAAGAGGCCCAGCCCGGACAGCTGGACGTCATGGACTGAGAAGAGGCCCCTTGGAGGTGACTGTGTCACAGGGGTTGGCCCCTGGCCAAGTCCCAGGAGAGGCCTCTGCATTGCTAGGCAACGCCTCATTGTGACACAGCCTCCTGAGGGGGTTGGCCTGGTGCAGGCTGGGCTTAGAGGACATTTGGCGGGGTCGTCCGACGAGGCTGCAGCTCCCCTGGGAGCAGGCAGTTCACTGAACCCGCGACGATGGCGTCCTGGTTTCAGGGCCTCGGCTCCGGCTTGGGCCCATCCATGGCCCATTTCGGCAGCCGTGTGGCTGCCCTCACGGGGCCCATTTCACACTTGAAAATGAACGGATGGAGTGAGGACTTGGAAGAAGTGGTGGTGGACGTACCTAGTGTTGGCGGAGTGGACCCTGAGGCCCCTCACGCCAACTTCAGATCAGAGAACGAGAGACTTCAAGCTCTTTTTACTGATCTGGATGAGAAGCACGAAGCTTCAGACCTTCAAAGCCAGCAGAGAACGAAGGAAAAGGAAATAGTTATGGCGGAGGGAGCATACTTGGGGGAAAAGAGGCTCTTGGAACAAGTAAACAGATATGAACGAACCACCGAAGACCTGTCTCATGAATGGAACCTGAGAGCCTCTGCTTTCCATCTGGACCTGGAACGTCTAAACTCACTCAACAGAAAGACCAAGAGATCGCACGACTCAGAAAGATGACTGAACAGATCAGAGTTGATCATAAGGAAACGGAAACAGTTTTGTCATCTACTTTACAAGAACAGAAGCAATTAACACAACTTGTAAACGACAAAGACACACTTATAGAAAAGCTGCACGAGAGTATTCAGAGCTCCAGGAGAGGTGACATCCACCTACTCATTCCTTAAAACAAGTGGAAATGCTGGAAGAAATCATAGCGAATGATAGAAAGCTTGGATACATGAAAAAAGAAATAACTCACCTCAAAGAAGAGCTGGAACAAATCAGAGCTCAGCAGAGTTGAGCCACCGCGGTGCCCAAGCCTAACACTCTGGATGATATTGCAGACCTGCAATCGTAGGTGTGTCAACTGAGGGTAATAACAATTCACTTGACGAGGACAGAAACATCTGCAAAAGAAGATTGAAGATGATAGACAGAGCAAAGTACAACTACTTCTGATTTCACAGGACCGCGAGAAGAAGATAGACATGCTTAAACATCAGCAAGAACACATGAAGCGCACACACAACCAACTCGTGTTCAAGAAAGATGAAGAAATACGGAACTTGCAAAACACCATTCAAGTCATGAGAACCCAGTTAAACAATGAACAAGCAGGCGTTCAAACCGAAGAGCCGAGGGAGTTTCTTCAGGGAAAAGACGTCACAATGAGAACTCTCCAGAAACATCCCCCCAGAGTGATGGATTCACTCACTGCTACCTCAGAGCTGGGACAAAAAGACCACGAACCAACCTGTACAGACAGGAAGCAGCAAAGGGAGGAAGAAGATGCCTACAGAAGACACTGGAGGAGAGAGACCTGTTCATCAAAGAACAAAGAGAACAATTCCATTCTTTATACCAGAATTATAATAACCAAGTCCATGAAAATGCACTTTTGAGGCAGGCACTAAATAAGCAGAAAGACAGAGTCGTCATTTTAGAAGGAAACATCTGTGACCTGAAACAGGAAAATGAAAATCTAGTGGAAGAAAACGGGGAAAGAGGAAGCCTATGAAGCGCTACAGGAAACTCATAGGAAGTTGTCTGAGATGCTGCAAGAAAGACTTGGAACGCGACAGGATGAGAAAAGAGGCCCTTGCTCTTCAATAACTCCTGAAAGACACAGAGCAGGGCCACACTGATGAGGTACAGGAGCTTTTAAATGCTGTAAAGTCCTTGCAGGAAGAGACAGCTTTTGTTAAGAAAAGAGATGAAATCCTGGTGGCCCTGAAACAGGCACAAGTGGCCAACAGCACCGCCCAGAATGAACTTCAGCAGTTAAGTCAGGAAGAGTCAAGCTTGCACCAGGAACTGGAGAAACTGCAGCACCAACTGTTACAAACAGAACATTCTGAACCCCAAGGAGCTTCGGCTGCAGGCGACAAAGAGGCTAAGCTGAGCGGCATCATCACAGAATTGGAGGCAAAGACAGCTGCGTCCTCTACTGCAATGAAAGACACGAACCACCAATCCCGTTTGTGCATTGAGTCGTTGCGGGAACAGCTGAATAGTCTGCAGGGAGAGGAATGACACTGCCCAGGAGCTGTTCCTGTCCGAGGAGAAAGTCAGACAGTGCGCTCTGTCACTCACCCACCTGCGGGTCAAACTGGAGCATTGTGAACAAGAGAAAGAAGCGATGCACTCCACTGAACTAGAAGAGAACCAACGACTAGTGGAGGAATGGGAGAACAAGGCCCAAACACTGCAAGGACAACTACGGTCGCTAGAAGAAGAGTTGGAGGAAGAAAATGATGCATTGGAGTCAGCAGCAATTCTTATGGAAGAATTGGACCTCAAGGAAGAACACATAGAAGAACTTCAGAAACAAAATGAGCTTCAACAAGAAATGCTGGCTGATCTGCAAAAGAAACTCATGAATGTAGTTCACAGCCCAGAAGAAGCCCTGGACAAGATTATAATGTGAAAGCTCCTGATCGAATATTTCCACACGCTCAGACATCAGCGTCCTGAAGTTTGGCGCTTAATGGGAAGTATTCTGGGCATCGAAAGGGGAGAAATGGAGGAGATGCTGAGTGAAGATCAGGGCTCTGCTCGCACGTGGATGAACAGCTGGTTTGGAGGAGGATCCAGACCTCTCTCCAACACGCCTCTGACACCCAATCAGCAGTCTGTGAATACACATTCCATTTCAGAACTCTGTTCAGTTCCTAGTGAGAGAATCTCATGCCTCCATTCCACCAGCACAGGCCTCTCTTGAGGACGTGAAAGCCCTGCTTCACCAGGAAGATTACACTAGAGAGCAACGTGCCTGGATGTACTCAGGACACCAGAGCCACCAGTTCTGGTAGAAGACCAGACCCGGATCCTTTCCTGGTTCCCTGCTCTGAGGCTGCGCCTCTTACGAACCCGGCTTGACTTGAACCTGGCGGGCCTGGGCAACTTGTTTGGAAACCACTCTTGGAGATGTTGCCACAATTACGGCTTGGTCAGCGCTATGTGACAACCACGCTGGAGAAAGAGCTTCTCAGGCCATAGATGGGTCTCCAGCCAGAAGCAAGACCAACATAGAATTTTAAAGAGACCAAGAACAATACATGTATGAACTTGATCAGAAAGTGGCCTTTTGGAAAAAGTTTGCAATTGTACCTGCATTAAAAGTATTTTAACACTCTTAGAAATTAAAACAGAAACAACAACTAAAAAACCACTACTATGTTAACCCAGCAAGTGTACTCCTGGGTTTGTTGCTTTCAGTGAATAAAAACTTATATTTATTTCAAAGTAGGTCTGCAACTTTTTCATAGTAAGTGTTTGAGAGAAAGTGAGAGAGAGACTGTGAGAGAGAAAGAGGGGGGCAGGGGTAGGGCTCAAGGGGGTCAGCCCAGGATTGGAGAATCCAGAATTGTCTCTATTGTTGTCCATCATTCAGGGTGACAGTTTCATGCCATGTTGTGGATGTGGTGCTGCGAGGGGTGGGGACTGGACCGGGGGCCCCTCGCATGGGAGGGAAGACCCTTTCTCACTGAGCATCACAGCGGTTCCCAGATGCACCACAGTTCAGCGTATGGGTTTGAATTGGCTGGGGCTGGGATGCAGGGCTTCACAGGGGATGTGGGTCCATGTGGGCAGGAACTGATCCGGGCCGTCCAGCACGGGAAGTGAGAACCTTCACCACCCTGCCATGTCTCAGGTGACCGTGGTGCAGCATTTCAGCATGTGGGTTTGCACGGGCCTGCACCAGAAATCGAACCCCAGACCGAGCCATCGCGAGGCAAATGCTGAACAGCTGAGCTATCCTGGCCTCCCATAGATACACAGAGTTTTAAGCAAAAATGACAATTGTGTGAGCCTACAAGGAGGCAAGTAAACTTTCTGTGTATGAAAAGTAAGACAACATAGTGTTAGTTATAAGCCTTTCAAGGAAAGACTAGGGGTTAATCCCAGATGGGATAGGCTAGCTAATGGGTCATGTTAACTGTGAGCTTTTGGGCCTGTTGAATGTAATAGGAGATGTTTTCGTTGTGTACATTACAATAACCTTTTCAAACCAATACACGTTCTTTAAAATTCTAAGAAATCATCCCACTTAAGAAAATAATCCCATAATCAGAACACCTCCTCCGGTAGAACTGAAAAGTAACTCTTTAAAACTGTATTTTTGTCCAGTGATAATCAGAGAAACACCATCATTAACTGTCTCCAAACAGCCTGGCTGAAGACAGTCTCAACAAAAGAGTTAAAGGATTTGTCCTCAAACTAGTGTGTTCCGATGTGTTACTAAAACACACAACGTTTTTGCCTATGACTTAGCTGCCAGCGTTCACCTCCTTCCTCCCAGACAGAGCACTGAAAAGCCATAGGGCAGTTGGGTGGAAGTGACCTCCCCATTATTAGTGAAGGTGTTTCCGTTCAGCTTCAGGGGAATAAGTCCATGTCCCAGTCCATTTTTCAGGCCACAATGACTGACTCAGGGCAGGACGTGAGCCTGTGAAACACAGAAGACATTGCTGGGCATCTCATACATCAGAATAGACGGTCTATCCTCCCCAGGAGACCACAGGAGGAACCCACTCTTTTCCCTGCACAGGCTGGTGGGAAGGGTCTGGCCCAGAAACGTAGCCAACTAAAGGCGGAAACGGGACGCTTTCAGGGTCCATCAGGGAGACTTCAGAATGGACAACACCTCAGGAACAGTCACCTGGAAAGACGTGAAGACACTAAACTCACTGGAAACCTCAGCCATTCGATCCATCCAGGCCCAATGCAGAATCACATCTGCCATAGCTGTGCCTGGTGAGCCGTTTCATTGTCATTGTCTTTATTTTGATGTTTCCCAACCAAGAGAATATACATGGTCTTCTGTTTTATAGATGTCTGTGTATGTGTGTGAGGGTATTTCAGGGTTATCAGCCTTTGAGTCAGTGGACTCAGTAAAGTTGGGAGCTTTCCTCGTTAGGAGTGGGCATCAATGGTTCTTTGAGGGTCCCAAGAGAACAGAAGGTACAGACAGAAATCATTTGCCTCTTTTTCTGGCCCCATTGCTTGAGCTGAGACATCTCATGTCATCTCCTACTTTACCTCCATACTTAGGTTAGACAGTTCCTCATAATAAATCTGTGAGAGTGTTTGATTTGTTCTGTTTTTCTGGGGAACACTCATACGCTTTTCCCTAGGACTAGGAACCAGGAAGGGACATATGTTCTCACTATTTTTATTAAACACAGTGCTGGAAGATGGAGCCAGTTTAAAAAGGCAGAAAAATAAACATCGATCACATAAATAAAAATCTTTCTGTTACAGACAGCATAATTTCATACGTAAAAATGCCAAAGGAAAAAAAGTTCCTATGATTAAAAAGTGGTATCAGGGGACGCCAGGATGGTTCAGTGGTACCCAGGCCCACGCGGACCAGTTGCTGAACTGGGTGCATACCCAGTTTGCTCCTCATCAGACTTGACACCTTGGCCCGGTTATGGCCCTACTCAGCCCTGCACCCACCAGTGCAGTGAAACTATGTAGAAAACTAATGAGGGGCAACTGTGGAGACTGCTCTGGGCCCTCCCCCTTCTCTCTGTCTCTCTCAGCCTCTGTTTCTCCCTCTCTGTGTCAAAAACAACAAAATTATGTCTTTAAAAAAATTTAAAAATTAAATAAAATTAATAAAAATATACACATACACAAACAATATAAATAGGAAATGGACAGAAGACATGAAGAGACATTGCACAGAAAATGTATTGATAGTAGTAAGTTAGAACATAAAATACTTTAAATATAGACATTAAGGAAATATACATTGAAACAGCAGTGGCATATTATTAATCACCTATTCAAATGGCTAAAATAAAAATAGTGAGAGTGGGAAACGTTGACAAGTATATGAAGGAAGTGGATCACTCATGTTTTCTAGAGCAAATATAAAAGTGTGCGCTACTTTAAAAATTACAATGAAGTTGCTTGAAAACTAGAGAGCAGCGTCCCCGTGGGTGTCACAGCTGCCACGCAGGGGTGGCAGGAGTGGCTACAGAACAGGGCAAGTCCCTGAAGCAGGGGAAGCAGTGGTTCTGTCAGGAAGAGGCCCAGCCCAGACAGCTAGAGGTCATGGAGTCAGCAGAGGCCCCTTGGAGGTGACTGTGTCACAGGGGTTGGCCCCTGGCCAAGTCCTAGGAGAGGCCTCTGAGTTGCTAGGCAACGCCTCATTGTGACACAGCCTCCTGAGGGGGCTTGGCCTGGTGCAGGCTGGGCTTGGAGGACATTTGGCGGGGTCGTCCGACGACGATACAGCTCCTCTGGGAGCAGGCAGGTGGTTGAACCCGCGGGATGGCGATGGTGTCCTGGTTTTGGGGCCTCGACTCTGGCTTGGGCCCATCCATGGCTCAAGTCTACAGGAGTGTGGCTGCCTTCACTGGGCCCATTTCAAATGTGACAAAGAACAGATGGAGTGAGGACTTGGAAGAAGTGGTGGTGGACGTACCTAGTGTTGGCGGAGTGGACCCTGAGGCCCCTCACGCTGACTTCAGATCAGAGAACGAGAGACTTCAAGCTTTTTTTACTGATCTGGATGAGAAGCACGAAGCTTCAGACCTTCAAAGCCAGCAGAGAACGAAGGAAAAGGAAATAGTTATGGCAGAGGGAGAAGACTTGGGGGGAAAAGAGGCTCTTGTAACAAACTATCAGATACAAACGAACCACCGCAGACCTGTCTCATGAATGGAACCTGAGAGCCTCTGCTTTCCATCTGGACCTTGAACGTCTAAACTCACTCAACAGAAAGACCAAGAGATCGCACGACTCAGAAAGATAACTGAACAGATCAATGCTGATCATAAGAAAACGGAAACAGTTTTGCCATCTACTTTACAGGAACGGAAGCAATTAACACAACTTGTAAACGACAAAGACACATTTATAGAAAAGCTGAAAGAGAGCTATTCAGAGCTCCAGGAGAGGTGACATCCCACCTACTCATTCCTTAAAACAACTGGAAATGCTGGAAGAAATCATAACCGAGAATGATAGCAAGCTCGGAAGCATAAGAAAAGAAATAACTCACCTCAAAGAAGAGCTGGAATGACTCAGGTCTCAGCAGAGTCAAGCCACCCCCGTGCCCGAGCCTAACACTCTGGATGATATTGCAGACCTGCAATCGGAGGTATGTCAACTGAGGGTAGTAAACAATTCACTTGACGAGGACAGAAAACATCAGCAAAAGAAGATTGAAGATGATAGACACAGCAAAGTACAACTAGTTCTGATTTCACAGGTCCGCGAGAAGAAGATAGACATGCTTAAACATCAGCAAGAACAATTGAAGCGCACACACCACCAACTTGTGTTCAAGAAAGATGAAGAGATACGGAACTTGCAAAACACCATTCAAGTCATAAAAACCCAGTTGCACGATGAACAAGCAGGCGTTCGAACAGAAGGGCCGAGGGCATTGCTTCAGGAAAAAGACGTCACAACGAGAACTCTCCAGGAACATCATCCCAGAGTGACGGATTCACTCAGTGCTACCTCAGAGCTGGGACAAAAAGACCACAAACCAACCTGTAGTGACCGGAAGCAGTGAAGGGAGGAAGAAGACACCTTACAGAAGACACTGGAGGAGAGAGACCTGTTCATCAAAGAACAAGGCGATCAGTTCCATGCTTTATATAAGAATTATAATAACCAAGTCCATGAAAATGCACTTTTGAGGCAGGCACTGAATAAGCAGAAAGACAGAGTGGTCATTTTAGAAGGAAACATCTGTGACCTGAAACAGGAAAATGAAAAACTCGTGGAAGAAAATGGGGAAAGAGGAAGCCTATGAAGTGCTACAGGAAACTCATAGGAAGTTGTCTGAGATGCTGCAAGAAAGAGACTTGGAACGCGACAGGATGAGAGAAGAGGCCCTGGCTCTTCAGCAACTCCTGAAAGACACAGACCAGGGCCACACTGACAAGGCATGTGAGCTTCTAAAGGCCGTGAAGTCCCTGCAGGAGGAGACAGCTTTTGTTAAGAAGAAAAGAGATGAAATCCTGGTGGCCCTGAAACAGGCACAAGTGGCCAACAGCACTGCCCAGAATGAACTTCAGCAGTTAAGTCAGGAAGAGTCAAGCTTGCACCAGGAACTGGAGAAACTGCAGCACCAACTGTTACAAATAGAACATTCTGAACCCCAAGGAGCTTCGGCTGCAGGCGACAAAGAGGCTAAGCTGAGCGGCATAATCACAGAGTTGGAGGCAAAGACAGCTGCATCCTCTACTGCAATGAAAGACACGAACCACCAATCCCGTTTGCGCATTGAGTCGTTGCGGGAACAGCTGAATAGTCTGCAAGGAGAAGGATGGCACTGCCAGGGAGCTGTCCCTGTCCGAGGAGAACGTCAGACAGTGCGCTCTGTCACTCGCCTACCTGCAGGTCAGACTGGAGCATTGTGAACAAGAGAAAGAAGTCATGCATTCCGCTGAACTGGAAAAGAACCAACGGCTTGTGGAGGAATGGGAGAACAAGGCCCAAATACTGCAAGGACAACTGCTGTTGCTAGAAAAAGAGTTGGAGGAAGCAAATAATGCATTGGAGTCAGCAGCAATTCTTATGGAAGAATTGAACCTCAAGGAAGAACACATAGAAGAACTTCAGAAACAAAATGAGCTTCAACAAGAACTGCTGGCTGATCTACAAACTAAACTCATGAATGTAGTTCACAGCCCAGAAGAAGCCCTGGACAAAATCATAATGTGAAAGCTCCTGATTGGATATTTCCACATGCCCAGACATCAGCGTCCTGAAGTTTGGCGCTTAATGGGAAGTATTCTGGGCATCGAAAGGGGAGAAATGGAGGAGATGCTGAGTGAAGATCAGGGCTCTGCTCGCACGTGGATGAACAGCTGGTTTGGAGGGGGATCCAGACCTCTCTCCAACACGCCTCTGACACCCAATCAGCAGTCTGTGAATACTTATTCCATTTCAGAGCTCTTTGTTCAGTTCCTAGTGAGAGAATCTCATGCCTCCATTCCACAAGCACAGGCCTCTCCTGAGGATGTGAAAGCCCTGCTTCACCAGGAAGAATAAACTAGAGAGCAACGTGCCTGGATGTACTCAGGACACCAGAGCCACTGGTGGTAGGAGAAGACCTGGATCCTTTCCTGGTTCCCGGCTCTGAGGCTGCGCCTCTTATTAACCCAGCTTGACTTGAACCTGGCGGGCCTGGGCAACTTGTTTGGAAACCACTCTTGGAGACGTTGCCACATTCACAGCTTGGTTAGCGCTATGTGACAACAATGCTGGAGAAAGAGCTTCTCAGGCCATAGATGGGTCTCCAGCCAGAAGCGAGACCAACATCGCACTTTAATGAGACCAAGAACAATACATGTATGGACTTGATCAGAAAGTGGCCTTTTGGAAAAAGTTTGCAATTGTCCCTGCATTAAAAGTATTTTAACACTCTTAGACATTAAAACAAAAAAAGCAACTAAAAACATGACTACTATGTTAACCCAGTGAGTGTGCTCCTGGGTTTGTTCGTTTCAGTGAATAAAAACTTATATTTATTTAAAAGTAGGTTTGCAACTTTTTTCATAGTAAGTGTTTGAGATAAAGTGAGAGAGAGACTGTGAGAGAGAAAGAGGGAGGGGTAGGGCTCAAGGGGGCGGGCCCAGGGTGGGAGAGCCCAGAACTGTCTCTATTGTTGTACATCATTAATTGTGACTATTTCATTGTATATTGTGAATGTGGTGCTGCGTGGGGTGAAGACTGAACCGGGGTGTCTCCCATGGGAGGGAAGACCCTTTCTCACTGAGCATCACAGCGGTTACCAGATGCACCGCACTTCAGCGTACTGGTGTGAATTGGCTGGGGCTGGGATGCAGGGCTTCCTCATGCCCATACTGGTTCTCATTGAGTTATGATCATTGGAATACCTGTTGATAGAACAAAATCTCTCCACTTAGTTATTCAGGACACTGTCTCCTACACAGGGTAGGAGACTCCTGTGTTACTCCACTGCACCCTCAGCCCAGACCTTGTGTTCCCCTTCTATTCCCAGATTTGTTCCTAGAAGTCACAGAATTTCCACCTTTGTGTCCCTGGTGAATAATTTTGTGTGAGATTTTTCCACCTGTAGAACTTAACAAGTGTGCTATAAGGATGACTGATAGAGTTTCTTGCTGAGACACATGATAAGCAGGATATCTGGGTTGTGATCTGTAAACCAGAGTCAGGGAACAGGACAAATTACTAAGAATACATGACACCCTAGTGTCATCCAGTTACCCAGGGAGAGTGTGGAGACAGCTGTTAAGGAGGCCAGGGACTTGGGAGCACAGTGTGAGAAGGAAATTGTCGAGAAAGTAGAAAACATAGTGAAGCTAAAACTTGGGCTGTCCCAGCATCCCCTGGACAGATAACTTTTGACAAAGGAGACAAAAACATTCAGTGAAGAAAGGAAAGGCTCTTCAATAAATGGTGCTGGTGAAATGAGATGACCTTTAAAATACTTCTTGACTCTGCATCCTCCTTAGAAAATCATGTTGCAAATGTTTTACTTAGAGAGCATACGGTGAGGTCTCATGACACTAAATAGCAAAGTGAAGCGTTCCTTTTCTTTACTGTGATATATTTTTAAGGCCTTCAAGAGATACACACACATACACACAGACACACACCCTCACTTTAAAACTACCAATAAATTACTCAAATAAAAGCAAATAATGTATACATAATTGTATATTATTTCAAAGGCAATTCAAGGCCTAGAAGACTGAGTAAATCTTAAGTTTATATTTGCATTTGGCCTCATTTATATCTCACAGGATAAAAATTAAGAAAACTTTTTATGTAGAGTATCAGTTCCCAAGCTGTGGTTGCCATAAGCCCAAGAGTATATGCTGGGCAGTTTAATGGTTCCCAGAATATAATCAGTAGTGGTGAGAAACAATTAAACAAATGCAAAAGGTTAGTTATGGAACAATCAATGTTAAATCTGATTCACAACAACTATGGGGACTACTCTGGGCCCTCTCCCTTCTCTCTGTGTCTCTCTATCTCTGTCTGCCACTGTCAAAAACAATAAAATAAATCTTTTTTAAAAAATGGTGTTACTGAGGAGACGTAAAGATGGCGGCATGAGAGGAGAACCTCGATACCTACCTGGGAAGGGCCTTGTGGACAGAGGGGAATCCACAGGGGAACCTGAGAAGCACCCTCAACTGAGAGAACCACACAATGCAGAACAACACCCAAAGGTTAGAGGAAAAAGAAGAGAGCGGGAGAGGGAAGGGGAAGCAGCGGTTCGGGGACAGAGACTCGGAGCATGGCCCGGGTCTGGCAAAAACAAAGGGGGATTGGGGGACTACAGTCAAAGTGGAGCTGGATCGAGGGCGGGCTGGAAGCCAAGACCTAAGGAGCATGGAAGTTCCACAGAAATGTGGACAATTTAACATCCGAACTCAAGGGACAGCACGCAGTGCCCTAATCAGATCATGGAGCCTGAGGTGGAACAGAGACTGTGGAGCAGGGCAGCTTCACTTCCCGGTGGGAGGAGTGAGAGCAGGGCACCAGCCAACAACAGCTCAGCACCCCTGATTTACAGAGGAGATTGACTGTGAGGGAGCGCCTTCTGAAGACAGGGGTCTTAGAGTGAAGGCAGCTACTCGAGTGGGCACAGACGCAGCACACTCAGCTGCATTAGACGTGCTTAGAGTGAATCCAGAGGTCTTTGAGACCCTGCAGAGCCACAAGCCAAGCTGCAGCCCGAGCCTCTGCCAAGCCCCGCAGGCTCACAGACACGATTAAAGCAAATGCAGCTGAGCAGAGTGGAAAAAGATCGGAGCTCCTGTGCCCCGCCAACACTGAACCACCAGCCCCCCCTGCTGACAGAGGAATCTGCTATTGTGTCTCAGGCCCGCCCTAGCTCCTACTCACATACACCCACCCCCCGGCCCACACCCTCACTACCCTGCCTTCTAACAGCTAAAACAGCAACCGGAAGAGCAACCCCAGGACACAGAAACTGACTGCTCCCCTCAACCCTCTCCCAAAATCTCCTCCTCCCGCAACTGAGCCCATAAGAGAAAATAAAGAGAAGCCTATCTGATAGGCAAACCCCCAGAGAAAAAACATACTCATGCATAAAGCAAAAAGAACCACATCAAACACAATGCACACCTCAGAATCCAAAGCCCCTCCAGAAGATCAGGGGCATTCTTTACAAAAGGAGCTTGCACACTTGGAATCAAATCTAAGTGAAACAGAATTCAGGGCTGCAATACTCAAGACACTCAGAGAGCTCAGTAAATGCTGACAAAGTACCCAAACACAGTTAAATGACCTGAACAAGAAATTTTCTGAGCAAAATGAGTACTTTACCAATAAAATTGAGAAGTTAGAGCAGAACCAAAAGGAACTCCTCAAAATGAAAGGCATCATGGGAGAGCTGATAAAAGAATTGACCAGCATAGGAAACAGGGCTGACCAGCTAGAGGAAAGAATAAGTGAGATCAAAGATAGAAACATGGAAGTGTCACAGAGGGAAGAAGAAAGGTAAATGAAAATCAAGAGAAATGAAAGAGCCCTACAAGAACTCTTTGACTCCATCAGAAAGAACAATATTGGAATAATAGGGGTACCAGAAGGAAATGAGATGAAATCTTCTCTGAGTCTACTAAAACAAATAGTGGATGAGAATTTTCCTAACCCATGGAAAGAACTAGAATCCCAAGTTCAAGAGGAATAGAGGAGCCCTAGCTACCTAGACCCTAGCAGATCTCCAAGGCACATTGTTCTGAAGATGACAAAAACCAAAGACAAAGAAAGAATCCTCAAGGCTGCCAGTGAAAAACAAAATATAACTTTCAAAGGAAAAACTATCAGGCTATCACCAGACTTCTCAGCAGAAACTCTGCAAGCCAGGAGGGAATGGAGCCCAATCTTCAAAATATTAAAAGAGAGAAATTTCCAGCCAAGAATTAACTATCCAGCAAAATTACTCTTTAGATAGGAAGGGGTAATTAAGACCTTTTCAGCTATACAGAAGATGAGGGAATTCTCCAGCTCAAAACCAGCAGTCCAAGAAATTCTGAAGGAGGCTATTTGGCCTGAATCAATAAATCAAAATAAATGGGGAAAAATTGGGACAACAAAAAAATGAAAAGGAAAGAAGAAATGGATACAGGATATCCTCATATATTAATCATCACCTTGAATGTAAATGGCCTGAATTCACCAATAAAGAGGCACAGGGTAGCAGACTGGATTAAAAAACAAAATCCAAACATATACTGCCTACAAGAGACACACCTTGGGGAAGCTGGGATGGCTCAGTGGGTTAGGAACTCACTTTGCAACCCTGAGGTCCGAGGATCGAATCTCGGCCCCGGCCTGTGTGGACCCATATGCTGAACTGGGGAGTGCCCCCAGTTCAGTTTTCACCGGGGTGCAGCCCCGCCCACCTGTGGAATGAAACTATGTGGAAAAACCAATGATATGCAGCTATGGAGACTGCTCTGGGCCCTGCCCTTCTCTCTGTCTCTGTCTCTGTATCTCTCTCTCTCTCTCTGTCTCTCTCTCTCTCTCCCTGTCAAAAACGATAAAAATAAATCTTTAAAAGAGACACACCTCAGCCACAGAGACAAACATAGACTCAGAGTAAAAGGATGGAAAACAACACTCCAGGCAAATGGCAGTCAGAGAAAAGCTGGAGTGGCCATACTGATTTCTGATGAAATAGATACCATGATAAAAAAATAACAATAGGACATAAAGATGGACATTTCATTTTGATAAAAGGGACAGTACACCAAGAAAACATGACACTCATCAATATATATGCCCCCAATCAGGAAGCACCAAAATGTATAAAGCAACTACTAACAGATCTAATAGGAGAATTTAACAAAAA
>PVKE010018017.1:15453-30163 GCA_004027555.1 Craseonycteris thonglongyai
ACAGGAAATGGACATAATTGACATTTATAGGTCATTCCATCCTGCAACACAGGGCTATACATTTTACTCTATTGCACATGGAACATTTTCAAGGATAGACTATATCCTGGGACTTAAATCAAACCTCAACAAATGTAAGGGCATCCAAATCATACCAAGTGTATTCTCAGACCACAAAGCATTGAAATTAGAGATCAATTGCAAAAGATCAATTGCAGAGAGAACCACATATAGGTGGAGATTGAACAACATGCTATTAAAAAGTGACTGGATCAAAGAGGAAATAAAACAAGAGCTTAAAAATTTTGTACAAATGAATGACAATGAAAACACGACCTACCAAAATTTCTGGGACACAGCGAAAGTAGTATTAATAGGAAAATTTATATAATTACAGGCCTATCTCAAGAAACAAGAAAAATTACAAGTAAACATCCTCACATCTCATCTTATACAGCTAGAAAGAGAAGAACAGAGGTACCCCAAAGCCAGCAGAAGAAAAGAATTAATAAAAATTAAAGCAGAACTTAATAAAATTCAGAACAGTAAAACAATAGATAAAATTAACGCCACAAAGAGCTGGTTCTTTGAAAAAATTGATAAAATTGACAAACCACTGGTTAGGCTCACCGAAGGGCAAAGAGAAAAATCTCATATTTCCAGAATACGAGATGATAGGAGAGAGATCACAACTGATACTGCAGAAATACAAACAATCATAAGAGATTATTATGAAAGACTCTATGCCAACAAATTTGACAATCTAGAGGAAATGGACAAATTCCTAGAAACATATAGTTTACCTAAATTGAACCAAGAAGATTTGGATAACCTAAATAGACCAGTCAGCCGTATAGAACTTGAAACAACTATCCAAAACCTGCCCAAAGGCAAAAGGCTTGGACCAGATGGCTTTACCAATTAGTTCTACCAGTCATTCAAGGAAGAACTAACGCCCATCCTCCTCAAACTACTCCAGAAATTTCAGGAGGAGGCAGTATTACCCAACTCTTTCTATGAAGTTAATATCTCCCTAATACCAAAACCTGGGAAAGACAATACCAAAAAGGATAACTATAAGCCAATCTCACTGATGAACATTCATGCAAAAATCTTAAATTAAATTTTTGCTAACAGAATACAATAATGCATTCAAAAGATTATTCACCCTGACCAAGTGGGATTCATCCCAGGGGCACAAGGATGGTTCAACATATGCAAATCAATCAATATAATCCAGCACATAAACCAAACCAAGGATAAAAACCACATGATTATCTCAATTGATGCAGAAAAAGCATTCGACAAGATACAACACCCATTTATGATAAAAACACTGAATAAAATGGGAATTGATGGAAAGTACCTCAACATAATAAAGGCCATATATGACAAACCCTAAGCAAATATTATACTGAATGGGGAAGGGCTGAAGCTTATTTCCCTAAAATCAGGAACAAGACAGGGATGCCCCCTGTCACCACTGCTGTTCAACATAGTTCTGGAAGTTCTAGCCAGAGCAATCAGACAAGAGAAAGGAATAAAAGGTATTAAAATCAGGAAAGAAGAAGTTAAACTATCACTCTTTGCAGATGACATGATCCTGTTTATAGAAAACTCTAAAGACTCTATCAGAAATCTATTACAAATAATAGATAGACAAATACAGTAAAGTCGTAGGCTACAAAATCAATATTCCAAAATCAACTGCATTTTTGTATGCCAACAATGAAACTTCAGAAAGAGAGATGAGAAGATCCATTCCCTTTGCCATTGCAAACAAAAAAATGAAATACCTAGGAATAAATCTAACAAAGAACGTGAAGGACTTACACGCTGAAAACTATAAGACACTGTTAAAAGAAATTAAAGAGGACACAAAGAAATGGAAAGACATTCCATGTTCATGGATTGGAAGAATCAACATCATTAAAATGGCCATACTCCCCAAAGCAATATACAGATTCAATGCCATTCCCATCAAAATCCCACAGTCATTCTTTCAAGAAATAGATTTTAAAAATCATCAAATTTGTATGGAACCACAAAAGACCACGAATCGCAAAAGCTATCCTAAGAAAAAAGGATAAAGCTGGGAGTATCTCACTGCCTGACTTTTATCTGTACTACAAAGCCTCAGTAATCAAAATAGCTTGGTACTGGCAGAAAAACAGACACACGAACCAATGAAACAGAATTGAAAACCCAGAAATAAACCCACAAATATATGGACAGATTATTTTTGATAAAGGATCAAAACAATATACAGTGGAAAAAAGAAAGCCTCTTCAGTAAATGGTTCTGGGAAAATTGGAAAACCACATGCAAAAGGCTGAATGTGAACTGCGATCTCTCACCATATACCAAAATTAACTCAAAATGGATTAAAGACCTCCAAATAAGAAAGGAAACAATAAATTGCATAGAAGAAAACATTGGCACTAAACTTATAAACCTTGGGTTCAGAGAGGACTTTATGAATCTGACCTCAATGGCAAGGGAAGTAAAAGCACAAATAAATGAATGGGACCTTATCAAGCTAAAAAGCTTCTGCGCTGCAAAGGAAACAATCAACAAAGCAAAGAGGCAACCAACCTACTGGGAGAAAATATTTACAAACAATGACTCTGATAAGGGGCTAATGTCAAAAATATACAAAGAACTTGTACAACTCAACAAGAAAAAAACCAAGCAATCCAATTAAGAAATGGGCAGATGACCTTAACAGACACTTCTCTCAGGAAGACATACATATGGCAAACAAATATATGAAAAAATGCTCCACTTCACTAGCAATTAGGGAGATGCAAGTAAAAACCACAATGAGATACCATCTTACACCTGTTAGAATGGCTATAATCAACAAGACAAGGGATAACAAGTGCTGGAGAGGCTGTGGACAAAAAGGAACCCTCATACACTGCTGATGGGAATGTAAACTGGTACAACCACTATGGAAGGCTGTATGGAGATTCCTCAAAAAATTAGGAATGGAATTACCATATGACCCAGCAACCCCTGTACTGGGGATCTACCCAAAAAACCTGAAAACCTTAATCTTTTAAAATGTTTGTACCCGCATGTTCATCGCAGCACTGTTCACAGTGGCCAGAACATGGAAACAACCGAAATGCCCTTCAATAGACGACTGGATAAAGAAGGTGTGGTACATTTACACAATGGAACACTACTCAGCGATAAGATGAAATACAGCCATTTGTGACAACATGGATGGACCTAGAGACCATCTTATTATCGAAATAAGTCAGACTGAAAGAATCAGGAAACATATGACCTCACTTATAGGTGGAATATAAAACTGATAGTAACAAAGACACAGAGACCTATGGATACACTCAATAGTTTGGTGATTGCCTGAGGGAAGGGGAGGAGGGAGGAAGGAGAGTTATGGGGGGAGGTGGGAGTGGGCCCCAGATATATGGTGATGGAGGGGGAGCTGATTCAGTGTGGTAAGAACATAATGCGATGCATAGGTGATGTGATGTGGACTTGTACATCTGGAAACCATCTAATTGTTACCAATCAATGTCACCCCAGTAAACTTAACAAAAAAATAAAAATTTTAAAAATTTTAAAAATAAAAAATAGCTTGAGGAGCTGGAGGCTGAGGTCAGCCTGGCACAAACTGTAAGCCAAGCAGTGACCAGCAGGGTGCGCTATAGCCATACATCCATAAATGTAACTAGGATCCTTTTCAGAACCTTCCCACAAACTGTCTGAAAATCATTTTCTGCTCCAAACACAAGGGAGGAAAATCTCTGTGGGCCAGAAAGAGGAAACCGTAACTTCATCTGTAGTTGTTATTAGAGTTTCTCTCCTGGGGAAAGTAGCTGACCCGAGCTTCAGGGCTGCTGATCCAATTACCTTATTAAAAAAAAAAAAAAGATTTAGAATAAGAGTAGCAAAGTTTACGATCTCTATGTAGAATCATTTACTGCTAATGTTCAGCTTCATTTTATACTTTTAATATAGTCGTGCAAATTAGTTGAAATGTCCAGTGAGTAAGAGTAGGCTCAGTATTCAAAGTTCAGTTTATTGTATGAGAAGCGATGGAGATTCTTATCTGTGACTCCAATAAATTGCAGGCACCTCAGAATTCAACAACTTCAACCAAACCCCCACTAGAGGACCAGCTTCTGCAATACCACTACCCCATGTCTGCTAGAAGTATTGTAGTCACAATTCACCAAAATGCAACATACATTTGTTACAACTGTATCTAACCTCAATAGCACACTTCTGAGTACCGTAATAGAGTTCATCAAAAAACCTATACACTGTGGGAGACCATTGGCTTCTTTTGTCCAAAGGAGGAAAGGAGTCATTAAGATACCTGCTGTTTCAGAAACTATATGGACATCCTAGTAATTTGAAAGCAAGTGGATACAGTGCAAGACGGTTATCATGTCGGTTAAAAATGTAAATTATTGGCATCTCATCAAGCAGGTGTAAATGTCAGGCCTGCCATTTATGACATCAGGAAAGGTACTTGGGCCAGTGATGCTATAATTTTAGTGACATTTGGAAGCACCAGGAGAAGTTGGTAAAAACACAAAGGCCCAGACCTTCGTCTATTTTGAAAAGTCTAGACCTCATATTCTTTAATGACTCTCTGAGACACACCAAAAATTTGAAAACTACTGACTTAAACAATGACTCGATATCCTCATTCATAATACAACAATGTTTATAGCAACTGCTGTTGTCACAATGGTTAAGTGACTTAGTCTGCCTGAACCCCATGTCTAAGATCATAAATACTCCATAAATGTGAATTATCATTAGTTCCCAAAGTTGTTGTTCTATAAACTCTAGCTATGCTGGTAGTACAGAAATTTATCCTGCTGAACTCACTTGAGATAATATTCCCTTCCACTTAGTACCCAAGTGACAAACAATTTTGTTAAATTCAGTGATCTAAAAATTAAACTGAAAACAATAGAAAACAGTAAGATTTAAGTTTGAGAAAAAAATGGGGTTTTCTGTTAAAAAAAAACACGTTTCTTTTGTTTTGTTTGTTGTATCTTTAGTCCATCTCTTTGAAGCTGTCACATTTTCATGGCTGTGTGTGTCATCGGAGACAACTTTCAAACAACTTGACTATAAACAAGAAAAACAAGTTTACACATTTGACAGTGCATCACACGGGAAATCTAGGGTTGCATTCTTATTAAAATTAATGTTTTATTACAGACTGAATACAATATTAAAAATGTTTTTTCTGAGATCCATCTTGCTTCATGAACACAAATGGGTATTGAATTAAGATTTTCGAGAGATGGATAGTCTGAAGGGAAATTCTTCAAATCACAAGAGAAGCAAAGTAACATGTTGTCTCTACCCTGTCTTGCTAATTTGGGGCCTTGAATCTTCTACATTGAATCTCTCATTTTAGTAAAACAGAAATTATAAGTTTCAAGGAGAAAAACGCCAGAAAACCACCACACTACAGTAGGAGAAAATCACAGTTACCCTAAAGCAGTAAGGGAAAGCCTTCGCCGGCCTCATGGTCTAAGTTGCTTTGCCATTTTCCAGAACCACGCTGAAGAATCATATTCATCATTCTCGGAGCTTGGATTTGATGGCTTAGTATTAAAATAAAAATCTTACATAACCAATGAATGCTTCTCGCCCTATTGACATCATTGAGGTTTAGATGGCATCTCCAATCATAAACCTAGATATTTTGGACTTTTAAGCTTTATTGACCTCATCTGGCTGGATGCAAATTTTTTTTGCTTAAATGATTAAGCCACAGCAGCAAATAATAATAATAATAATAATAATAATAATAATAATAATAATAATAATAATGTGTATTTCTGTCACCTTAACCAGCAATGTCTTAAAAGTCTGTTTTCCATTTCCAAGCAGATGTCATTGATAGTAAAGAGAAGGACCTTCACTCTCAACTGTTTTCATTCAGCCTCTTGGCTGTAACTACACCTATACCACCTGCATTGGTGAATATTATACACACACACACACACACACACACACACATGCACACACAAATCACTTCTAAAAACATGGCTTATTTGCCTCTGCAATACAATTGACTCATCATTTGCCTTGATGCTAAAATAGGTTCTGGAAGCTAGAAGTTCAAGTTCAAGGCAGCATCAGAGTGGGTTCCTGGTGGGGCCTCTTTTCTTGGCCACCTTCTTATCATTTCTCACATGGCCTCTTCTCTGTGGAAGCATCCAGAGAAAGTGATCTTTGGTGTCTTTTCTTTTCCTGATAAGGACCCCAATTCTATCCACTTAGGACCCCACTCTTATGAGATCTCATTTAAACTTACTTACCTCCCTAAAGTTCTTATCACCCAAATACCCTCACATTGGGGCTAGGAATTCAATATCTGTGGACACACAATTCAGTCTATAAAAATAGCTGACATGTGAACAGTGTTTCTATTGCCAAGCATTATTATAACTCCCTTTAAATATATTAATTCTGTAATCATCACAATAGCTCTAGGAGATACATGCTATCATCATACTCATTTTACACAGAAACAAGTTGAGGTACCCTGAGGCTTAAGAGACTTGTTTGCAATCATACAGGATTTTAATCTAGCTCGATTGTCTTCTTTGTGCATACAATTAATCCCTATGTTATGCAGCATCATAAATCAAAGAAGAGTCCTAAAATGGCTGATATGAACAGAACCACATTATCACCAGCAGCACTGCAGTCTGCGAGGGCATGTGACAGATTACACTCTATTTGTAATCAATTAAGCATTGGGGTCCCAAGTCAAAACCTCAGGCTGAGGAAGCTGGGATGGCTCGGTGGGTTAAGTGCTCACTTTGCAGCGCCAGGGACTGAGGATCAAATCCCGGCCCCGGCCCGTGCAGAACCATATGCTGAACTGGGAGCTCCCCAAGTTCAGTTCTCTTTCTGTCTCTGTCTCTGTCTCTGTATCTCTCTCTCTCTCTCTCTCTCTCTCTGTCAAAAATAAAAATAAATAAATAAATAAATAAAAATATATTAAAACCTCAGGCTAATGAACACACAACACTAGATATATCAATAAACTTCTTTCATATTGTAGGTACACTAGACTCTCAGTTAACCGACACCCATGATGGATAAATGTATTATTTCTTCTATTGTTTTGTCAGTTGCTTGAGTGTGCCGGTTACTTGAGTTCCAGTCAATGGAGAGTCTACTGTATTTCAAAACACAAATTATCTCCAGAATTCTCTCCTCCACTTGGAGTTCCTTAAAGGAAGGAAACTGGACTGATTTCATCTTTCTATCCCCTACAACCTAGCATTGGACCTAAAACAGAGAAGGTACTTAGTAAACACCTTTATATGGGTAAAGCCAAAGATTCATAGTCTCCATATATTTATACATACCAATCAGAACACTGTTTATGTTATTTAAAACAAAATATTAATTTCCAAGGGATCAAATGTGATTAAATGGAAACTGCTCTTGGTTTCTTTTGAAACTCAAAAATTATTTAGAATACTTGTATATAAAACTAAAATGAGTAAAGCTTGGGAAAGGTGATTCTGGGGATATTTTTAAAAATATTTAATAACATAGTAATGATTTTACAATCATTCTCTACAATTATTATTACAAGGTCAGCATGTTTTCATCATGAAAATACAAAAGGGTATTTATCTAGAATGAGAATGTCAAATAAACAAATACTTTGATTCTCTCCCCACTATTCAATAAGACAACAGTAAAATAAGTCTTAAAGAAAATAAACCTGTAAGAATAGGAACAGAGAAAATAATAGCACTAGATCTGTTTTAAGTTAGATAGTAGATTAACAAACAGAAGATGACCAAGCAAACCCAAAGAAGAAAAAGAAGTAGGAGGAAAAGGGAGAAGGAAAAAGAAAGGATTGCCTGTATTCTATAGCCAGAAACAGGAAACAATCAAGATCTATATCAGGGGTGTCCAAACTTGTGGCTTCCTTGGGCCACACTGGAAGAATTGTCTTGGGCCACACCTACAATACACTCACACCAATGATAGCTGATGGACAACAACAACTAAAAAAAACTGTTGCAGAAAAATTATCATAATGTTTAAGAAAGTTTACAGATTTGTGTTGGACTACATTCAAAGCCATCCTGGGCCACATGTGTCCCATGGGCCATAGGTTGGGCTCTGACTTGATAGCCTTAGAGACAAAGGGAAAATATTGCACTGGTAAAGGGGCATTCAGAGAGAAAATTATATATATATATATATATATATATATATATATATATATATATATATATATATATATACATACACACACACACACACACACATGCACACACACATATACTTGAAAGTTAAAAATTTGACTGCAGATATTTCAAAGAAGCACAGAAGTTTTGGAAATAAAGTTGAGAAGTCATCCATGGAAATAACAAAAATTATAATATCTGTATAATGGAAAAGATAAGAAAAATAAACAATCGCCCGGTTGGTCTGATATTTGAGTAAGATGCATTTCAGAAAGAAAGAGATCATAGAAATCAAGAGACAGAAAGTATCATATAAACAAATAAGAACCGAGATGCGAGAGCTTTCATAGTGAAAAGAGCCATTCGTGTTCCCATGATGGATGAAGTGAGATAATGGCATATTCCCAGTTTCAGAACACTCTGGATAGGATGATCTCAGCAGCTTCCCAAGGGTAAGAGGAAAATTTAGGAGGAACATAAATGAAAGATCAGGAATAAGAAGGCATTGTATTTCTCAAGGCAACATGAAATGAGAAACAGTGGACCAAAGCTTTCAACATTACTAAGGATCATAATTTGCTATGCAGAATTCTATATCTAATACTATCAATCCAGGGTGATTGAAGAATAAAGGCATTATCAGCATCCATATTTTCTCAGAATGCCTCTGCATATGTTCTACATAAAAGGGGACAGCAAACCAAGGAAGGGGAGACATACATACTCATCTACCAAACAGGCAATTGAACATCACAGAAAAATGAAGACATGCTCAGGAGAATATTGAAAGGAATTCACAAGGAGTGTAAAGGCAGCCAATCCAAACTAGAGTACAAAGAAAATACTGAGGGACACCTCCAAAAAAGAGAAAATCTATCTAGTCCATGATCGGCCTGGGTGCCTAGAAAGCAAACTTAGATTACTATAGAGAATTTCCATCAGTGAGAAACGTTTAGAAAAATAAGCACACACACACCCATTAATCCTTCCAGGAACATCAAAAGTCGTGAAAGAAAAAATCATCATAGTGTTTCATATAATTCAGATGAAAGTATGATCCTACAACCATAAAATGTGAACACTGAATATTGATGTCACCCAAAGTACTATACAACAGCTTCAAAAACTCGCTTACTGTTTGCTAAAGAGCGATGGAAGAAGAGGAGTCCCAGGGTGAAACCTGAACTAACGAGCAAGAGGTAGCACTACAAGCTAACACTTGGTTGTGGAGGGAGATTCCACAGAGCTTGCTAAAACCATTGGAAGTGGCGGTGGCGGAGAAGGGGGAAATCGCAAAGGATGGCTGTTTTTTAAAACGAACCTTGTAGCCAGGATGGCTCAGTGGATTAAGCGCTCACTTTGCAGCGCCGGGGACCGAGGATCAAATCCCGGCCCCGGCCTGTGCGGACCCATATGCTGAACTGGGGAGTGCCCCCAGTTCAGTTCTCACTGCGGTGAGACCCCGGCCCAGTTCCTGCCCTGTGCAGCCCCGCCCACCTGTGGACTGAAAATTATATGGCACAACCAATGATGTGCAACTATGGAGACTGTCTGGGCCCTCCCCCTTCTCTCTGTCTCTATCTCTGTATCTCTCTCTCTCTCTCTCTCTCTCTCTCTCTGTCAAAACAATAAAAATAAATCTTAAAAAAAAAAAATACTGAACATGGCACAGAACAGACATTACCATTAACTCTCCCTCAAAGAGAAACTCCACTGCTATTAATATTTTGTATAAATATATAACACAGAGAATGTTGGATTTATTGATTTATTGTACAGAAAAGTATGAAGTTGGGGAAGCCGGGATGGCTCAGTGGGTTAAACGCTCACTTTGCAGTGCCGGGGACCGAGGATCGAATCCCGGCCCCACCCCATGTGGAACCATATGCTGAACTGGGAGCTCCACCAGTTCAGTTCTCTCTCTGTCTCTGTCTCTCTCTGTCTCTCTCACTCTCTCTCTCTCTCTGTCAAAAATAAATTAAAAAATATATATATTTAAAAAGAAATGTATGAAGTATGCAAGTATGACCTGAATTTTCTTTTGATTCACTTTATCATTTGAATGATTCCTCAGATGCTAAATATTTTTTTGGAGCATGGTTTTAATGACAACTTAATATTGTTATATAGTATACAAAGGCTGTCTGGAAAAAATCTAGCCAAAAATGCCTCCATTTTTTATATTACAAGGCTGGATACTTACTGGCTAGTCCTTATATATGATTAAAACGGTAGATTATTTCAAATATGTTATATTAACAATTTTGATTTAAGTACCTGGGCTACCTTATTAACTCAGTCCTCACCAAGTGAGAACAATTCATCATTAGTATAAAAACAAATTATCGCTTTTTAATGATATTTTTGTAAAGTGAAGCCAAAATTTTCAGTAAAGCATAATCTTTTTACGGCCTTAGAAAAAAGTAGCCTCTTTCCCTCAAGACTCTGCTCAACAATAAGCTTTAAATACTCTCAGAGCACTTTTTGTAGAAGTGAAGTTTATTATATTACGAAACTTATTAAATCCCAATAGCCAGTGGGACCAAATTGTTCTAAGGCTTAAATGCGGAAGTATTTAACACCGAGAATAGCAATATCTTATCTTCCATGTATATATGTATATATTTATATTTATACTTGTGTTTATGTTTGTTTCACTTTTCTAAATGAATTCACATGAATGAATCCCATTCACGGCTCACCCTGCTGATGAATTTGACTCAGGGTCGGTCTTCTGTTGGGACAGAGTGTGTGACTAACTTCGTGATGTCATTTCTGAGATAGGCTCATGTGTCCACCTGCTCCCGACACTGCACAACCCTTTAGAATAAGACAAAGTTATTCTCTCATTCTACAGTAATAATAAGACAGGAAATGTAATCATCTGCTCAATGGCTTCAGGAGAAATGAATTTTAAGTTACTGAAGTCGAAAGAAAATTCTTTCTGGATATGAGATTCTTTGTGATATCTTTGAGTTTTGACCTCAATAACCTCCCATTACCAAGGTGGCGGACAGGTTACAGAAGGGACATGATGATTTTTCACTTTTTAAGTATGGCTTGCATACTGAGAAACGTTCCTCAAAAAAATGACCTTGAAGGTGAGAAGAAAGTAGAGAAGAATGAACATGGGCAGTCATGGCGGGAATGGCATATGTCTGGGTTCTACCGCAAAGCTAAAGCACCATATTTATTTACCCAGAGCAAAACTAAGTATTAATATTTTATATTTGAAATTAATTTTAGACAACTATTTTAAATATCCCTGCTGTGATATATATATTTTCCCAAATGAGCTGCCCATTTTGTTTCAAGTATATTATTTACTTAGTAAAATATTCTTATTTTATACATTATAAAAGTTGTTTCTTCGTGGTTTGTCTATGTAACTCTTTGCTGCAGAATCATTATGGGAGCTAGTAATTTTTGCTCCTTGCATTCCCACATAGTTTATTTCTCAGGAACCAAATTATTTGCATACTGTGCACAGTTCAAACCGAATGTGTCACACTATTTTCTGATATGAAGTACTGTGACTTATTTAGTTTCATATGGCTGAATCAGCTGAGTCAGTACTAAATGTATAGAAAATTATGTCTGTAGGGAGCTGGTGTGGAGCCTGAATGGAAAGGTTTCGGGGAACCTCGATGGCAAAGCCTTGGTTCCCTGGGCCTAACGGGAGGAAGTGGCCTGGGGCCTTGATGGCACGGCCTTAGCCTCCCCTCCACCCCTCCCCCATAATAGCTAAAGGCAAAATATATATGCGCAGCTTCGCATGAAGACCAGACAGCCAGCACCATTGAATAATGACCCAGAATGTGGGGTAAACAAGAATGTATGGGAAGAGGTCTGCTTGTTCCTGATAATCATCTGCTTACGCTACATTTCTTAGTTAATGAGTAACCTGTCTTGTACTTTAA
This sequence comes from Craseonycteris thonglongyai, assembly GCA_004027555.1. Lineage (NCBI taxonomy): Eukaryota > Metazoa > Chordata > Mammalia > Chiroptera > Craseonycteridae > Craseonycteris > Craseonycteris thonglongyai. The sequence goes on from PVKE010018017.1 coordinate 27,602, forward strand.
AATATCTTAGTTTTTCCCTGTTCCTTGTAATGAGGTAAACTTTTGCTATATAAGGCAAGCAATAAAGCTATTCGGGGCTGCTCCTATTGAGGACAGTTGGCCGGCCATTGGGTCTGTCTTCAATTCCCACCACTCTAACTCAGGGACTTTGTTCAGATCAAATAAAAATAATGTTAAATCAAATAATCAGTTATTTTCTCTCCAAACACATCCTGAAACATTCTGAAATATGCTTTTTCGTCTTTAAGAAAGCTGCCTGTACATCTTTGCAGATTTCTTCTCAGGATATGTCACCCATCAAGTAAAGGTGATGACTTTGAAACATATGTCAAGGGCATTTGCTCTACATCATAATTACCCACATTCCCCATTAATGGTGGGGTTTTACAATCTAACTGGGACATCTACTCATTGGATAAGATTTTCAAGTACAGGTGACAATTAAGGTCTCTTGTCTAATTGTGCATTAACAATTACTGCTGGGAAGGGCTGGAAAAAACCAGAACAAAATAATGAGCTAAAACCCACTCTTCAGATCAGGTAGTGCAATCCCACATGAAAGAGAACAGAATTCAGGAACATTTCAGGAAATCCCAGGGGCCCTCGCATCAAAAAACCCAATGAGGCCAGCCTGCTATGAATTGGGATGGGGAGGAAATTATGTGTTCTCGGGACTTTAGGGATGCCAGTCTTCCATATCCCCTTTGACCCCCTTTTGTCAACCAATCATCAGACTTCAGCCTCTATGCACAGAGTACTTAATTTTTACCTATATTCGCTGTATAAGACTACAGCCTCGGAAGTGGGGGGTAGTCTTATACAGCGAATATAGGCCTAAACCTATGTTTTAACTGTAAAATTAGGGGGTCGTCTTATACGCCCAGTCGTCTTATACGCCGGAAAATACGGTATACACTTCAAGTATTGCAAGTACCTGCCTGTGCCTTCAACAAATATAAATGCAGTGGGCATATGTCAGAGATTGAATACATTGAATAAAATTGGGTATCAAGTTTAGAGGCAAAGTATCACCCATAACTAGGCATGATTTTCCGTAGAAGGTGAGATGTAAGATAAAGCTTGCAGGTTGAAAAGAATTGTAAGCAGGGAGGCTGGTGGTAGAAGTAGGAGAAAAAGCGTATCATTTTACAGCCTGAGTGACCACCCATTAATGCATGCACATGCACACACACAATTATGAAACAGTAAAACGTATTACTGCTTTATACTGATGTGTGTCTATTTAAAGCACATTACATGACTAACCATGGCAGGCCTCTGGTGTCACGCCGCCCACCACTTACGGGACACCTGAGATCCAAGTTAGCTCCTAACCGTGAATTGGCTACAACTCTGCTGCTGGAGATGGCCTTGAAGAGGCATTTTCCAGACCTGAGGGTGGGCACTGTTTTCATTTTTCCAGGCTTCCTCTCAGGCTTTCCTCTAGAGAGCAGAGCTTCCTACCGACGAGAGTGGAACCACCGAACATCACAGGTCGTCACAGCTTCAAAGGACACTCGCACACTGACCGATGCCCTCTCACACTGTCTCCTTACATCTGCACCGCTTGTACCACGAGACAAGGACGCACTCTCCATCTTAGAGGCGAGAAGGCTGAGGTTCAAATCACTGAAGAGCTCACTTGTGGTCACCATGGACCAAGGCCTAACATAACCCTATTCTCTCATTTTCAATTTAACTCTTTAGCTGTTAAACATAAAATGTCCACTATATATGTATCTATATATATATATACTGTAGCTATGAGTATATCTATATAATCTATCTATATATATAACTGCATCTGTATCTATATCTACATCTATATCTATCCTTTATCTATCTATCTATATCATATCTATCCATCCATCCATGCATCCATCCATTATCTATCATCTATCTATCTATCTATTGATCTTAACTATTTATCTATCTACCTAATTACCTACCTACCTAGTATCTATCTATCTATCTACCTACCTATCTATCATCTATCTACGAGGGCTGTCCTAAAAGTATCCAGCCATGTACCTGTTCTCGTTATATAGACAATAGCTGTATTTTTTCCAGACAGCCTTCAAACATATTTTAGTCAACATTGCTTATTGCAAAATGACCCCTGATTGGTTAATTGCATTGTATCAGAAAAAACTGTCATATAAATGAACTAACGTCCACAGTTTTCGCTTCCCTGCCGAGTTCAGTGACCATGACCACAGTCCCTTGCAGGGATCCAGGGTGCTGTGCCTGTGTAGTTGTGACATAAGATGCTCTCTGCTGGAGGCTTGAAGCTCCTATGCAGAAGTTTTTTAGTTAGAGCAGCTCCCATGGGTGCCTAGCATGGGTATCATCTCCTTGCACACGAGCTGTCCTCTGGGAAGAAGGTAACTCCCTGGCAGCTGTGTGCCCTGCTACAAACTCAGGGACTCCTGCTGAGAGGCCTGAGGAAGGGCCCGCCTTGCCCCTTGAGCAGGTGATGGTTCCTGTCTAGTTGAGCCTTCAGGACTCTGGTGTGGATTTCAGGCACACATTTTGTCAATAGTGGGTTTGGGAAAGCTCTCC
>PVKE010018018.1:0-30062 GCA_004027555.1 Craseonycteris thonglongyai
TGTTTTAATTTTCTATCAAATTAGTTTTTATATAATGCATATGTAAGGAGAAGTTATGTCTGAATGTAGGTGCACCATCAATTGTTTTTCCTCAAAATTAGGAAATTTGATCTGCATTGTTAAGTCTATGTCATGCAAAATCAACAAATTGACCATTTATTAAATGATTTCTTCCTTAGAGCAAAATAAGCAAAACAAAGGAGTATTGAGGGTTTGATCAATTATATGTTGTCATTTGTTGAGTGCATTTTAAAGACTGTAATTATTGGGGTTTTCAGGATGGCTCAGCAGGTTGAGCAGTCTCCTTGCAGCCCCTGATCCAAGGATCGATTCCTAGCCCTGGCTCATGCGGACCTATATGCTGAACTGGGTGGAGTGTGCTTCCCATGTGGGAGGCCACTAGTTCGATTATTTTCAAGGTGAGCTTCCTATGTGGCAGGCCCCTAGTTCGACTCCCACCTGGGTTATGCTTCCCAAGTAGGAAGCTCCTGGACCTCTTCCTACCCTGTGTGACCCTGCACCCATCTACGTGAAATGAAACCAGGTAGAAACTAATGACATACAAGTTTGGAGACTGCTCTGGGCCCTCCCACTTCTCTTTGTCTTTCTCTGTCTGTTTCTCTCTCTGTCAAAATAGTAAAATAAATCTTAACAAAAAGAATGTTATTATTTTATTTTATGGTAGAAGAAAGTCCAAAAATCATTTAAAAACTGTTAAAAGTTATTTGTATTAGTGATTTTTGTAAGTGTCCCTCTTCATCAGTGATAAGAGATTAAATTTTGTCTATTTATGTAGTTATATATTATGTAGTTATAACATGTAGTTATATATTAGTTATTATTCTTTATATTTGTTTATGCAAATGTAAACAAATCTTTAAGCTCTAATTAAGAACAATTGATTTAAAAATACTCTCTAACAAAGAGCATTGCATTTGGAAAGAATCACATAACTACAGATTATCTGAAATTAAGATGTTCAACCTTTTTTTTTTAAAAAAGATCACTGATTTTGTAATCCTCTAGTGCAAGATTGTGGGTACTTTTCATTAACTACTATATTTAATTTTGTAATAAATCCATTTAGTAAACCCCCCCAAAAAAACCACTTAAAAGACCATTCATTAAAGATAAAATAAAGCAATAAAAATATGCATTTAATTGTCAGTAAAGATGAAATCATCTTGTTTATTGGAGATACACTTAAATACATTAGAAAGATAGGGCAATTAATATATCTCTTGAAATATTGGCTTTCAAATCTTAAACTATACCTTATAGTTATAATTTTTACATTATTTAGAAAGTTTTTATGTGATGACACCTACCATATTTTCCGGCGTATAAGACAACCAGGCGTATAAGACGACCCCCTAATTTTACAGTTAAAACATAGGTTTAGGCCTATATTCGCTGTATAAGACTACCCCCCACTTCCGAGGCTGTAGTCTTATACAGCGAATATAGGCCTAAACCTATGTTTTAACTGTAAAATTAGGGGGTTGTCTTATACGCCCGGTCGTCTTATACGCCCGGTTGTCTTATACGCCGGAAAATATGGGTAAATGCTTATAGAACTGCAAACATTTGACTGTTTTCTAAACTTGGAATCTCAGCACTCAAGATTCTCAAGGTCTGATGTTCAAGAATTGTTCAAATGTAGAAAAAGGTTATGCTATTTTAAAAACCTTGATAATACTAGAAGTATTAAAAATTTTAAGTAATAACAGAATAGTTTCCTAATAATTCAACCACACTACTTGAAACCCAGGGTAAATAAAAATAGCAAATAGATTCAAAGTTCTCTGATTTAAAAAATTTGAAAACATATTAGTCTATTATTAAGTTTTTTTTATATAAGTTGAATTAATAAATTGGAGAAGAATACTTTGTTTTTAGTTTGTTGCTTAAGTGTGAGTCACTTTTATAACTGGAACATTTGAAAAAGAGTAAAATTAGAGTTATTCTTGCTTTGAGAACTTATAATTACAAAATATTATAATTCTGAGTGCTGTGAGGTTTATTTCTTGTAGTTAACACATGACAAGACTTTATTCATTACATTTAAACACTCAGCAACTTGCAAATATTTTTCTTAAAAGCAATATATATTTCATATTTAGTATTTATTTAGTATTTCTACACCAAAGAAGAAATTAATTAATATTTTGAGTGTAAAGATATTTGAAACACCTTGTACTATCTGAATTAAGTGAATGATAGCATTATTTCTAACAATTATAAACAACATATGTATATTTTAAATATAACCATTGATTTTTATATACTTTATTTAATTACTTTGTCTTATAACCTATTTCATGAAAGATTTTATCTCCATCATCAAAGCAATCAATTTCTGCTAAAAATATAAATGTAATTTTAAAATTGCTATAAATTATTACTTAATAAATATTTAGTTATTACAAGTCAGCTATTTATTTTTTAAACTTCAGTCCTTAGCCAGTATACAATTAAAATCTAAACTCTTCTCCCATCTCCCCAGAAACAAATAAACACAATACATGACTATTCTTAGTTAGATATGTCATTCATTTACTTATTCTTCAAACATATATTAAATGGTCAAAAATACTGTGGCAGATTCAATTGTCTTTCAGTATCAGTTATGTGCTATGGAAACTGAATGATCATCAGTTCTCTTTATTTCTATAAAAACAAAATTGATTATTGCTCTGAATTATTGAATATTATGCACTTTTCATTTTCTATTTTACAGTGCTTTGAAGTTACTTTTATCTCTCATTATGTAATAAGTATAAGCCCCAAATGAAATTTTAAGATTTATTTTTTTTATTGTTTTTGATCGAGAGAGAGACAGAGACAGAGAGAAGGGGGAGGGCCCAGAACAGTCTCCATAGTTGCACATCATCGGTTTTTCCACATAGTTTCATTCCACAGGTGGGCGGGGCTGCACAGGGCAGGAACTGGGCCAGGGTCTCACTCTGATGAGTACTGAACTGGGGGCACTCCCCAGCTCAGCACATGGGTCCACATGGGCCGGGGCCAGGATTCGATCCTCAGTCCCCAGGGCTGCGAAGTGAGTGCCTAACCCACTGACCCATCCCGGTTTCCCCCCCAAATGAAATTTTAGTTTCTGGGTTATATACAGATGGTGCCAAAATGTATACACATTTTAAAAAAGGGAAAAAGTGTATTAAAATTGAATAATATATACTGATAACAAATGATGAATACAAGTCACGTTGGACTTCAGCAATTACAAGAGGTACTCAAAGTGGTTACTGTCATTGTCCAGACACTTCTGATTATGGCAAATTACCATTTGAGTAATTTTGACCAAAGTGTGTGTACTTGTATCACTGCACATGCTGTTTCAATTTACCATGCATCACGAACATATCATGAATACGTACAATTGTTAGGCATGTTGAAGGTTCTGTTGCATAATCATACCTCTATTTTTGTACTTCCACAACATTCTTGAATTTCAAATACTACTTCAAAATTGACTTACACTGCTGGAATGACAATCTTGCTTCCTCCTTCTTTGAATGTCAATGCCTGTTGCATGGTGACACTAGGGTCATTATATATGTTACTTCGAAAAATAACACATATATAACATCTCTTAAAATGTGTATACGTTTTTTAGCACCTCTTCTTCCCCCTCCCCCCACCATATATATGTTTATTGAGGACCATTCAGCACCAGATATGAAAAACTTTGGGCTTCACAGAATAACTGACTGACTTGTGGTTGGTTGTTCCTCTTGAAGGGGTAGTGAATCTAACTCATGAAACATTGATTGTAATGCCATTACAAAATGGCATGTTACATCTTCCTTTGCACCTAAGATGACCAAAGGAATAAAAGAAAGATTAACTGAATGGAGTTTTTTAAAATATGTTTTAGAGAGATTCTCAAAGCTGAGAGTCGTGTATTTTGATCTTCATGTATAATCTTCCCCCCCCACCCATGAAATAGTAATTTAAAGCAGAAGATAGAAACCACTCACTAAAAGGCAAAGAAGAAGTTACCGGTATAAGAAAAATAATGAAAGGAAGAAAGGAAGGAAAGAAGGAAGGAAGGAAGGAAGGAAGGAAGGAAGGAAGGAAGGAAGGAAGGAAGGAAGGAAAAAGAACAGGAAGATTTTGTATCTCTGATATCCATGGAGCTTCTGTAGCTGTCTTAGACTTCAAACTTCAGAATATTTTTAGGTAAAAGAAAGTATATCACGATCTTGAAAATTTTACTGTTAGTTTGGATTTAAAAAGTCATATATCCTAAATGATAGAGCATAAGAAGGACAGCAGGAGTAAAGTAATAGTTTGTGCTAATATTTTCAAGGGAAAATGTGGAAATAGAGTATATTTTTTAAAGAAGGATAAATATTATCTTCATTTACAATAATATAAATGTCATTCAGGGAGTTAATTTTTATAGGCAAATGATAAAAATTAGTGAGTACACATTTTCTATCATTTCAAATTCTTTAAAAATAATATTTTTTCAGTTCTTTTGATTTAAAAAATGGCCAAAAAAAGTGCTTTAGAAAATAGCAATAAAATTGTAGTAAACTTAGTAACAATAAAGGATGCAATAAAATGGCGATTTCTTTACTATTGAAGAATTTAAGATTGCAGATTAGTTGACATGGATCGTTACACTAAAAAAACATCCATCCAAGTCTCTATGGTTTTTTTAATATCAAAAGTAATAGATATTTCATGTATAGTCTGTCTATAAAGTGCCAGCTTATTTTTTGCTTATATTGATAATATAGAGCTTGCACTAGAAAGTAGTAATAAGTGCAAAATTTTATTTTGGGTAATATCTGCTTCTTTATAAGCAAAGACATTTGTTGCTTATGTTGGTAACTTCATTTTGGCACCTAATATTTGCATGACTATTATTACTATTGTAATAGTAATAAAATTATTAAAATTACAAAATATGTTGTTTAAGAGTTCTTGCCAGGCATAAAATACATATATTTGAATCTTTCAAAGACTAATAATGGTAGAAATTAACTCAATTAACTTTCATAATATGTAAGTTGACAAATCAAGGTAGTTACCGGTACTTTCTCAAAGTTCTACAACTATAATACCAATGAAAATTCTATTTTCTGTCCTGAAACTTGAACTATGCCATATTATAATATGAACAGTTATTTACCAATATATACTCAAAAATAATGTAATTTGCATTTTATATATTGTGAATAAGAAAGAAGAATATGCCTGCTCAGTGTCTTAAAATCATGATTTATTTATCATCTATCTAAGTATTATTTATCTATCATCTATCTAGCTAACTAGCTAGCTAGCTAGCTATCGTCTATCTATCATCTATCTATCTATTTGCCTATCTATCTAGTTTACATCCACTACAATTCACTATTTTTGGTGCACAGTTTTAATGAGTTTTGAAAAATACAGAGGCATGTATGTTTCACTTATAGTCAAGCTATAGAACACTTCAACCTTCCCTTTTATAATCAATTCCTCCCATGCTCCCAATCACAAGCAACCATGGATATTTATCCAGATCAAATTAGTTAGTAGGTAATCTTTGAATCTGGTTGTTTTTGCGTATATTGCCTTGTAAATTCATCTGTGATCTTATGTGTATTAATAGTTTGTTATTTTCTATTGTTAACACTAATCCATTATATGGATATACCAAGTTTATTATCCAGTCATCATTTAGACTTTTCTTTTTATTATTTTTAGCAATTATAAACAAAGCTATTACAAACATTTTTGTGTAGTAAATTTTTATTTTTAATCATAACAGTAATTTAATTATATACTAGTTAAACTTCACAAGAGTTTGCCCAACTATTTTTTACAGTGACCATACCAAATTTCATTGCGACCAGCATTAAACAAAAATTCTTGTAGCTCAGCAGCTATGCCAGGATTTGTTATTGTTTTTTTGTTTTTTATTAATTATTATTTTAACTCTCCTATCTTTTATAAACCATTGTCAAGTGCAACTAACACAATCTGACAGAGATTTAATTTCCTCATGCAAAGTATATCTGTTCCACAAATTTTGTGATTAGGTTTATGAAACTGATTTTTTAATGTAATATTTATCTTAAGTGTAATTAACAATATCTTTAAACATGTCATATATATTTTTTAATCTTTTAAGTTCTATGCTCACTTTACCTCTGAGGTTTTGGTTTTGCATTTTTTTATTTTAGTTTTGTATAATCCGTTAAGAAATGCAGGCTGTATGTAATCACTATGTAGAGGATGCCAAATGTTGTACATGCACACTTGCATTTTGTTTGTACATACAGTGATTCAAAGACAAATGTAAAGAATAATTTAATAATTTTTAAAAATGTGGTTGAAGACATTAGATCAATCATAGTCCAATATATATATAAACATGTGATTTGAGTTTATCTGTACACATACATTCATACAAATATGTTGCATGTGTGCATATGCACATTTCCATATACATTTAAAAAATGTTATTCCTATTTTAATGATGGCAACAGTATTTTCTCTGTAGATTTGTTGTATTTAAATGTACTACTCATTGATTTCTATCTTCTAATATTAAAGAGTATTAAGTTGTGAGATTATAAAGTAAATAAGAGCTCACGAACTATATATTTTAATTAAAAACTATGTTTATATGCATCTGAGATCATGATCATAAGTTATATAAACATAAACAATTTCCTATATTTATGTAATGGGATCATAGTCTACAAACAGTTCCCTAATATGGGTATTTAAACACACAGATTATGAATTGGAAGACTGTATCTCAAAAGCTAATAGCAATTATCCAGTAGGTGGTAGAATTTTTAAATACTTTTATCACAAGACCTCTATCAATTAGTAATTAATTATAATAAAACCTAATTTTGTTTACTCTTAAAGATTGTGTAAATTATCAATTTTATTGCAGTTAAATTACATGTACACATAATGTCAAAGTAAACAGCCAAAAATGAGCATTGAAATTAAACACAATATTCTATTTTCTAAAAGTGTACACTTAAAATTGCTGGTTAATTTTATAACCCACTATAACTTTTATACTTATGCAAACTAATAGAAGATCATTTATATTTCATACTTCAGCACTCAAAGAATGATTGATATAAAATAAAATAATTATAACATGTTTCTATGCAAATATTTTCTATTGATTTCAAAAGTAACACTTTTAATTACTGATAAAAGTAAAACAGTTATTTAATTTTGCAAAACTACTTTGTTTTAAAAATATTGCTTCACAAAAGTAAGCAAATATTTTTAATATAAGTAGGGAAAAATTACTTGGTATAACATTATTTTTAACTATAAATTACTCATAAGCAAGTCCCATGGCATTACTTAATACTATTATATTCCTTTATATGTTGGCTTAATTTAATTTCATCAACTAATTTCTTTAAACCTGTCTCTGAACTTTTATTTTAAAGAGTTGTTTTTACTGTTTTTGACAGAGAGAGAGAGAGACAGAGAAAGACAGAGAGAAGAGGGAGGGCCTAGAGCAGTCTCCACAGATGTATGTCATTAGTTTTCGATACAGTTTTACTCTACAGGTGGTCATGGGTCTGCGAAGGTCAGGAACTGGGCTGGTGGGGCCTCCTGCACGGGAAACCCATCACCGCATGGGAAGCATGGCTGGGGTGGCAGCTGAACCCGGGGCCTCTCATGTGGGAAGCTCGACCAGGTGAAAACCAAACTGGAGGCACACCCCAGTTCAGCATATTGGTCCTCGTGGGCTGGGGCTGTAATGATCCTTAGACCTGGGCTGCAAGGTAAGTGCTCAACCCACTGATCCATCCAGCTTCCCTGCTCTGAACCTTTAAGAGAGGTTTTCTTTTCTATCTGCTTTTTCCTGAATTCCTGTAAAATATATTAGGAAACATACAGCAACCCTCAAAGCTGAGCAAACTCTCAGGGTGGTTCCACTTCCTCTTTTCACACTCATCTACACACTTCATCCCCCTGTAAGTTGCTTTTACCTGTTCAAATTTCTGTGCTACTCTTTCACTGTGGTTGACATGTTATTTTAATATATTTTTAGTTGTTAAATTTATTAGGGTGACATTGGTTGGTAAAAATGACATAGGTTCCTGTTGTACAATTCTACATTACATTGTCTCTGTATTGCATTATGTGTTCACCACCCAGAGTCAGTTCTCTTTCAATCACCATATATTTGATGCCTCCTCCCTACTCCCCACCTGCCTTTCCCATACAGGTAACCAGTGAACTACCGTATTGACTGTGTTCATGAGTTTTTGTTTCTTTGTTGCTGTCAGTTTTATATTCCACCTAATAATTTTTAAATATTGCTTGAAATATCACCTTTTAAATTTCACTTTTGCTCTTTTGATATTTTAGTGATAAGTTAAAAAAAAAATCCCCTCTTGCTTTTAAAATAATACATCTTCTATGAATCTGTTTGTTCTCAAATAATAAATTCTGCATGATGACAATTACTTTTCTTGTTTTTCTGTCAAACTTTTTGTTCTCATTCAGTGTTATAGGGTAATGCTAATTCTTGCCGCCTTGAGTCTCTTTCCAATAAAACGTTAGTTTTATGCATAAAATTTTAAATTACTACATTATTTTATAGCCTCTATTTTTAGATACTTTTAGCAGATTACTTATGATAGATATCTACTAGATGCCAAATGCAATGTTACCAAATTGTTCATCATGGTTTTTGCCGTATCTGTGTATCTCTAGAAATGTTATTGCAATATATAATCTAATAGATAACAGCTGTGCATAGAAATTCAGAGACAAATATATGTAATTGAGCTTCCCTTGATGCTTCTGCACAACCAGGTATCTGAATACCTACAGGGCAAGACTAAGTTTTTGCAATTTTGAAGCTGCCATAGACATGCCTGAGTATTAGGTCCATAATTCAGGGGGTCAGAACAAGCTAGAATATTAAAACATTCCCACAAGGGCCTCCTCCTAAGCAATAATATCCATAAAATTATACATTTTATGTGCTATATATCCTAATGTATACATTTTAGTATGTATATAAAACAAAATTTTAAAGTTTATAATGTCCTATGTAAAACTATCTCACCTGCCACCAATGATTGTTTGGGAAATACTGGCCATATAATTTGTAAATGAAATTAATGTATAGAATTTCTATCATTTGCTCCTAACCTCCTTCCTTCTGATTGTACTACATCAGTACCAAATGTAGCTTATGAATACATATTTTATTAAAATAATCCCAAGGAACATGAATACTATAATCCTAGGACTATATAAATTATAGACATAATTTTATAAATCATATTTGGCTATAAATACTATATCTTTACTATTTTATGAATCATTTGTTAGTTGAGAAAAATAATCAGATTTATTTCTCTTTCTTATTACTCTTTGCATTACATGGATGTAGCATATTGCTCATATCATAATGTTAATGAAAGATGTAATTGTTGAACTGAATCTGAAAGTGAATTCAACATAAAAACATAAAAAAATAAAATCTGTAATACTTTAACATGGTATTCACTTTTTGTACATATATATTCATTATGTTCATATACTATTGTAATACTATGATTGCTATGCAAATTTCCCATCCATATATTTTTTGTTCAGTTTATCCTTTTATATTTATATTCTATTAATTTCCTCTCTCTGTCTCTCTCTCTCTCTGTGTCTCTCTCTCTCTCTCTCTATCTCTCTCTCGCTTTTCTTCTTTCTTAATTCTTTCTTCACATTATCACCCAAGAAGCTCCACGAATTCATGAGTTACTTTCTAAGAAATTCTGATATAGTAATTGTGGGGTAGTGCCCAAGGAAGTGAGTCTTTGCAAATATCTCTGGTGATCCTAATGCAGATGGTTATTAAACAACACTTTGGGATGTTCTATAGTTATAAATAGAAGATATGTTTGTTATATTATAAAAATAAAGCAATATATTAATGAACCATTTTGATTAATAGGTTTAAAGTGATATATTATTAACACAAAAGATCAAGAAATATAGTGATTAATATAAACCTTAAGTACAGAAGTCACTGCACAAATTTATGCTTATCTTATACAATCAGTAGAAAACTGATGGCTGAGAAACATGATACCTAGGGTAAAATAATTTAAGAGCAATAGCATAAGTGAACTATAAACTTAGAAGTTTAACATGAGCGATACTACCAGCAACAAAAATAATACCAAGAGAGTAAATAAAAAGAATATTGATAATATTTTCTACATATTAAATATATAACAATGGGTTCTTTGTTTTATTATAACTTTAATCTGCATGAGCTTTTGTTTTTTATTTTCTGTTAGAGACAATTTACGATCTCTATGAATGAGAGATATGCATTTGCTGAAGCCCACCCTCCAAAATGACCTAATATTCAGGAGACTGGATTTGAACTTCCAAACCTGCCACTATTGCATATGCTGTTGTGGTAAAATTATAGTATCAATTTTTAAATTATCCTATACTCATAGCTCCTCTTTACTAAAATTGAGCAAACTAATATTATAGAAAATTTTATTAGTGACTAAAATGGCCTTTATAGTCCTCTCATCTTGACTAATCTTTAGACAGGTTTTTATTTCTTTCCTGACTATAGATCTTTGACTTCTCTTAGAGCATTTACTGCAGAAACTTGCAATTGTAAATTCCTTCTCAGCGATTTTGAGATATATATTTTTTCTAAGACTCATGCCAGCTGTACAATCCAGGCACCTTTTTCTCAAGGGCCTGAAAGCCATTCCTTTAAAATGTAATCATAAAGAAAGAAAGCACTCCTATAGTACATCTCTGTGGGAGACTAAGTGCCTAAAACTTAGATACACACAAAAGGCAAAAAGATAGCCTAATCACATCCACCAATCTTCTCCCTAATAACTCCAGTAGGTTTTCACTAGCTCACTCCTCCTGCCTTTTGTTTTGAGGAAATAACCTCAATCTCTCTTCCTTATTGCAATAGTCTTGAATAATGTCTTCCCCGTTTACTTAACTCTATCCAGTGAAATTTTCTGAAATTAGTACTTACTTCTTTACCTTACTATTACAAAACAAACGAACAAAAGAAAACTGTTACATTATGAACAATCTTAAAAACTCAGAAATTTTTAATATGTAATATCTAAAATTCTTTAGATTCAGATATATCTAATTAATCAATTGCTGCTTAATTGGATTTATAAATGTTAGAGGCTCATTGTAAATAGCAGTTGATAATATGTTATTTTAACTTACCTCTTTAGACCCAGGGTACCTTACAGACTCCCACCAATAATTTTTACCTATGAGCTCCATGTTTGTATTAGCATTGTTTCCTAATTCAAATAAAGACATATAAAATATGCAAGTAGGGGAAGCCAGGACGGCTCAATGGGTTAAGCACTCACTTTGCAGCCCTGCGGCCCATATGGACCCATATGCTGAACTGGGGTGTGCTTCCCAGGCAGGAGGCCCTCAGTTCAGTTCTTGCCCCCAAGTTGGGCCCTTGGCTCGAGGGGGCGTGCCTTCCATGCAGGAGGCCCCCAGCCTGATTCCCATACTGTGCAGCTCCTGCCCACCTGTGTGGAATGAAACCATGTTGAAAAATTGATGACATACAACTATGGAGACTGCTCTAGGCCCTCCCTCTTCTCTCTGTCTCCCTCTGCCTCTGTCTCTCTCTGTCTCTGTCAAAAACAAAATAAACCTTTAAAAAAAAATGCAAATAATAGAAACATTCAGAAAAGTGGACCTTTACTATTATTCTTCAAATCTCCAATTTTCGGATCTGTAGATTTTCTTTCAAAGTATGAAGAATGATGCAAATTGCCCTGTAAGTTCTTCATATGTTATTTTAAAATATGATAAAAATATATAATTTAAAAATAGTGTTTATTCAAAAAATATATATAAACATTGATCAGTTCTACCAAAGGGTATTCACCATGACCTAATTTTAAGGCATCTTTAATTAAATCATTTTCTATAGTCTAGATCATAGTATTCTTAAGATAAAAAAGATAACAAGCAGGCTAAAAATTACTAAATTTAACAAGTGCTTTTTTAACTATAAATTCTAATGAGATTGATATATTTGAATAACATTCAGATCATTACAAGACAACAGCAACTATAAGTTGGCATATAAATTATAATAGGATGAAAATTATTTTATAGGGGGAGTAATTATTTCAATATGTAGCTAAGTGCTTTGGGAAACAAATATCTTCTATAACTTCATTATATGAAAATTTAGCAATATATTTAAAGGACATATTTATAGCTTAGGGCTTTATTATACCACACTAGAAAATTGTTTAATCTTTGAAAATGGATTATATAGCCATTCTTTTGTAAATTTTTCTCATGAAAATTATTTTTTGTAACTTGAAAAAATTTACTACAAATATGTAATGATGATCAAAGCATTCACTTATTGCATGTACGCACTCAACAAAAAAGCAGAGAAAAACAATACAACTACTCTCCCTTTCATAATATTTACCACTTCATTCAGCTTGTCCTAACTTCTGCTCACATCTTCCAATTAGGACTCAATATGTTCATCCAATTTTTTCTAGCATCTCTCATTTCTTTGCTTTAGTTATTAGAAGATATCACTTAAAGTCACAATGATCATGCATTGTGCTTTGAAATTTCTGAGTTTGCAAATTATCAGCCCAATTGAGTAGCATTCAAGTTCCTATTAAACCAAATACCTTAGTCACTAAATCTTGAGCCAGTATAATAAAATCAACTTTCAACTAAGTTGGCCTATTAGATTGTTTCTAGAACTTATAATTTTCTAACACTGGGACATTGCTCAGGAAATAAGCTAAGAACTGAATAAAAATGAATTGATGCTTGAGATGCCAGGATAGCTCAGTGGTTGAATGCTTGCCTTACAATCAATTGCAAGGTCTAGAATTTGGTTCTTGGTCCTGGCTTGTGCAACCCTATATGCTGAACTGGAGTGCAGCTGGTAACTACTGGGATATGCTTCTCACCTCTCGTGCAGGAGGACCCTGGTTCAGTTCCCAACCCTTTTGACCCCACATTCACTTATGTGGAATGAAACCTTGTTACAACTAGTGATTTACAACTGTAGGGACTTTTCTAGGTGATGCTTTTGCTATCAGTCTTTCCAGTAGAAAAAAAACCCACAAAAAAACAGGAGTCAATGTGACTGTTTATTGTTTTTTTACCTGAATTGAACATTTGTTCTGGTAAAATTTTAGTCCTTTTTTTCTCCTCAAAATATACCTGGCTTTCATTTTCAAAAAATTCTAGAAGCAATATTAATTAATAAAAATGACATTACCACCTGTGTGGAATAAAACTGTCACAACTAGTGATGTACAACTATGAAGACAGCTTTGGGCCCTTCTCTCTCTCTATCTCTCAAACAATAAAATACATCTTTAAAAAGTCTAAAAACTTTTGCCTTAAGTTAAGTTAATCTATTTTAATAATTTTAAAAATTAATAAAATAAGAAGTATACATTCTTACTATTTGTACCTAGAAAGACCTTTTCACATTCAGCTTCACATATTTTCCTTGATTCTGCCCATTTTTAATGTCCTCAAACATTTAAATGGAAATAATTTATTTCTCACACTTGCTTTCTATAAAATGCATGGATGCTTAAAATATATCTTCTTTTTCCAAATATTTATATTGAATTGCCTAAGTATTGATTTGTATAATTAAAACAGCAGAAAGTATTGAAAATTATAAGATCAAAATATCTACTTATTAATTTCATTCCCATACGGCAATATAAAATGTTTGCAAAATTCAAACTTTAGTATGAAGTATTTGATTTTGTAGCAGTGCCTCCCATAATTAATTTGCTGCTTAAGTTATGTATATAGATAGAATTATAAATTAATAAAAAGAATCCAGGTCAATCATAGGGGAAATAAAAGTATGTGAATTGAATATATGGAGTATGATGGTGATGAGGTATATATGAATGGACAGGTTCAACAATTTTGTCTTTGAAAATAAAATTGTTAATACAAATGATTCAAGAATGATAAAAATTTAGCAGTCTCATTAGTTCATTGCTAATTCTATATCTAAATTGAGAAATGGAATAACCATGCTACTAATACTGATGATCATCATTTAATTACATTGGACATGCATGTTGATTTAACTCCATTTAATATGGAAAAGTGCTTTGACTTAAAATTGTTCATTCTCTCTTCTGTTTTTTTAAGGTATAACTTCTGTATTTTATCTATAATCTACTACAGCATTAAAAACCCGGTTTCACTTTACACTATATGAAGATTATTTTCTTATATTCCTTTCCAATTAACCTTCCATTAGTTTTGAGTGATCTCTTCTTGTATTATGGAATAGCATATAAAAAGGATCTTATCAACTTTTACTACACCTTTCAAAATCTTAGATATCTCAATATAGTCGTTTCATTTCTTCATATTTCCAGGTTAAATAATCTTAGCTTCCTTAATTTCCTTTTGTATATGTTTAAATTTCATTCCACTTCAACCATCATATTTGTTCTTTTGCAAACTCTGTCATTCTTATCTTCCCTCAGGAAACATACCCTAACTTAAGATTGTGCTTCACAGTGAAAGACTGAATATAAAGTTATAACATATATTAACATTATTAATTTGCATTTTATACCATTTCATTTAATCAAAGTGCTCTTCAGTTTATCTTTACAATATTGCTGGAAATTATTAAGATGATTTTGGAAAGAAAAAGTACAAGGAGGTTGAAACTAACCCAATTCACTAGAGATACATATAAATCATCTTTTAAAACAAACAAAAATGTTATTTTTCATAAAATGTCTATTTTAAATGCTAATTTGATTAATAGAAACTTACTAAAAGGCATTGTTAATATTCTAGAAATAGAAAGAGCTAGAGAGCAAAATACAATTTTGATATAGCTTTTTTGTCAAACTAATAAGACCACATTTTCTATATGTATGAGAGTGACTTAGAACTAAGTATAACTCTATCATTTTATTTTGAGTTACAAATAATTCTGTTCAAAGAATAAATTTTCAATATGTTAAAAAGCAAAAGTAATTTCACTAAAAATTGATATGACTTGAATCTAGCAAATACCCATCAGGCATATAGATTTCAGTTTTATATCCTGGGAAATGCCGCTTCTCTATTTTAATGTATATGAGAGGAGGTTGCTCTGATTATTGGCATTACGCAACTTTGAGACCCTTAGCTTACTGGAAATTCACCATATTAATCCCTGGACTTTCTCTCACATTACTTACAATGTCTAAAGTTAAGGTCCAATATTACATGCAGACTTAACTGATGAAATCAGGAAAGCCTCAAATGATCTTACCAAAAGTTGAAAGCCTTTCCTCTGCTCCTGTATATGAGGTATCCTAGCTAACAATCCTCCTTATCAAATGAACCAATGAAAATTTCTGTTTGTTGAGTAGCAGGTTTCAGCTTCATACAAGCCCATACAATAATTAATACAAGCCCATCACATCCTCCTGGGAGAATCAGGGCATACCATACATTCTTATGATTGGGAGTTGGGGGCAGCCTCCCACAGCCCCTGGTTCTTCACTGTGTTTTAGATTGCAGCCCTAGTTTGGCCCTGCTTAGAATGCAGTGTCCTCCTTCCCTGGGTTATAAGGGAATGTGACTCATAAACTGTTGTCGATCTTATTGGTCCAATGCCAGGTATCATATGTCTAGCCATCTCTATGATTTCTAGGGAAGGCATTACTACTTCACCAAAGGGGAGAAGAAGAAGTGATTATAGCATCACATAACGATAATTCTTACATGACAGAATATATTGTTCATTAAGAAGAGACAACCATAAAGAGTATTTTGTTTGTTAGCACATTTATATTCTATAGTGATATGTTTAAACATTGTGTAGACTTGGGCATTAACAAATAACATGAAGGTTTTCAAAGAATATTGTTTCATTCTACAGTCCCCTGAGGGAGTAATGTCTGAAAATCAATTTATTATAATAAAATCAAAATTTTAGGGCGTCTACTGGTTTTTCTAAAGCATCCAAATATCTATATTTTATGAACCTTCGAGAAATGTGACTAATTTTAGTTTAACATGCAGAAATATCAAAAAGAGAAAACAGAGACTATCTGAGAAGAAACAAGAATGGACTATTAATACTACATGTATTGAAAAGACTGTGACAGATACTTTGCAATAATTCTAAGGGGCAGATATAATTTGCTCTTTCAGAACATGATGAATTTGATTCCGATAGATATTATGTAACTTTTTCAAAATACA
Organism: Craseonycteris thonglongyai; assembly: GCA_004027555.1. NCBI lineage: Eukaryota > Metazoa > Chordata > Mammalia > Chiroptera > Craseonycteridae > Craseonycteris > Craseonycteris thonglongyai. Next base: position 16,279 of record PVKE010018018.1, read on the forward strand.
TACAGCTGGTGAATAGAAGTGCCCTTTTCAGCTTTTTTTTTTTTTAAATCCACACTTATTTTTTCTTATACTAGAAAAGAAAAACAAAAGAAAAAAAAAAAGAAGGGAAGGAGGAAGGAAAGAAGAAAGGAAAAGAGGGAGAAAGGAAGAAAATTAGAGAAAATCACTTTTGTTATATATTTTTTAATATGAATAATTAAAACTAGAAACTCAGATAACTTGTGCTCACTTTAAAAAGTGAATCTTCAGTTTTTTGTTTACTAAAATTACCATGGATACTAGTAGTTCTCCTCACCTATTTTTTATAAATTATTATTGTTGAAAAGTATTTTTGAGAAGTGCTACATGAAGAAAAAATAAATAAAGATAGAAATAAAATTAGGCATTTGAAGTATCAGAACCACAACTTCTCAAACCATTGAAAATGCCCAGAAGTCCCCTTTAAAATTTTTCAGGTTTTTTGGGTAGATACCCAGAAGAGGTATTGCTGGGTCTTATGGCAATTCCATTCCTACTTTTTTTTTTTTCCTATTATTTTGAGGAATCTCCACACTGCCTTCCATAGTGGTTGTACCAGTTTACATTCCCACCAGCAGTGTATGAGGGTTCCTTTTTGTCCACAGCCTCTCCAGAACTTGTTATTCCTTGTCTTGTTGATTATAGCCATTCCAACAGGTATGAGGTGGTATCTCATTGTGTTTTTAATTTGCATTTTCCTAATGGCTACTGTAGCAGGTGTTGTTTTGAAAATAATTTTTAAAACTTCAGGTAAACTGAAAGTCTCTAAGGGCAATATTGGTGGTAGCTCTCTTGTATCAGTTAATGAATTCTGAGAAGTACTAGGCAGTGTGCTTAATGATCATCATTTGATTGAATACTCGTATGGTGCCATACTATTAAAAAAAATTGTTGGGGATGCTGGGACAGCTCAACAGGTTGAGCACTTGCCTTACAACTGTGAGGTCCGGGGATCCAATCCCGGCCCTGGCCCATGTTGAGCTGTGGCGCAACTGGTAACTGTTAGGATCGCAGCGAAGGTTCTCATCCCCCATGTGGGAGGCCCCAGTTCAGTCCTGGCCCATGTTGCTCAGGTATTCAAACAACAAAGTATCTATTAAAGGTGATACAATAGGTAAACTGGAATCTATTTGTAGTATAGTTTATTCTGCTATCAAATTTGTTGTGATTATTATTGTATAGCATCTTTCCAAAATAAAGGAGGGAGAGCCCAGAACAGCATCTACAGTTGTGCATCATTAGTTATGAGAGTTCTTTTCTCAAAGGTGGATGTGGTTTCATGTGGGATGGGAAACAAACGGGGTGCCTTCTGCATGGGAGGCAAAAACCTTTACCTTGGGGCTCAGTGGTTACCAATTGCCCCGCAGTTTAGCATGTGGGTTTGCACAGGCTGGGGCCGGGATTTGATTTCCCAGACCTTGTGGTTGAAAGGCAAGCACTCAACATGGTGAGGTATCCTAACATCCCTCTCAATAGTTTTTTAAAGTAAATAAAATATAATTGTGATATAAAACCATTCATAGAATTATTTCTGAACAATTATACCCTAGAATTACCATTCATAGTTTCAATAATTATAAAACCTTAAGATGACATACATCAACAAGATTATCTACTTCTCAGGCTATATGGTAGTTAATATATCTCTTTTGGAGAAGATTGATATCAAATTAAAAATCTTATAATATCAAGACAAAGCATTCAATGTAGTATTTGATATTCTTATAAATAGTGCAAACTATTATATTGAAACATATTAATTATGTTTATTATATATGAACTATTTAATGGAGGTATCAGAAATAGAATAAGACATATAATTTCCATTATTGTTTAACTAATGGAAATATATGAGAAAACATGTCAAAATGAAGATGGTGACTACATTTTAGAATAAATGATTGAGCCAATCCTTAAGTAAAAACCTCACACAAACTTTAAGTATTAAATTTTCAACTCTATAAATGCTCTTATTCTTTGAAACTGTGGCCATTAGAAAAAATGAGGCAAAATTTTATTCAGTTATTGTAGATTTTTTAGTGTTTTATTTACTTGCCAGAGAGCAAAAATGTAGAAAACTCTTATTTTTTACTAAGGCAGTAATATAAATGTGCCAATGATTTAACCCACCCTTCCCAGATGAGAAGAATGGGCTCATTGCAAAAGTTCTGACTTTTTGGCTTGAACATATTGGGGCATACCAGTTTCATTCTCCTGTGGTGTAGCTTATGTGTTCCAACTCAAACCAGCTACCTAAATCTATAAGAACAACTAGATTATGTTTCTTTATATATATATTTTGAAGCATATTTTCTGTCCCTCAGCTTTTGAAACATAGGAAAGGGGTGTTGTTTCTTTGATGGAAAATAATCAGGACCGAATTTGTAAATGGCTAGTCATACTTTTTTGTTGTTGTTATTGCCAGTAAATGACTGTAGGAATATTCAAACACTAGTTATGAAATCAAACTAATGTAATTGATCATTTTTAAATGGACACAACATTAGGTATTTTTCCCTGAAATATCCATGGTATATTGAGAAAGAAAATAGTTTAATAACAACATTGAGTAAGGCAAACTTCTATTAACTTGCTAGCACTACCTCTACATTTTATATACCTGAATATTTGATAATCACAAACCTTTTATAATCACAAATAACTGTAAGAATATATGACTACTTATATTGTAAGTGAAAATAAATATAGTTGTTTGCTTTCAAAAATGTCATGATCTTCTAATCATATGTACCTTTTCTTTTATATACCAATGGAAAGAATGTCTACTATAAAAAAATCTATAAATATGTCTAAAAAATTATTTCTGTGATAGGGTTTTATAATGTTAATAACTTTAAAAATCCATGAATAGGGTATTCTAGGATAGCTCAGCTGGTTGCCTTGCAACTACAAGATCTGGGGATTGAATCTGAGCCCGGCCCTTGCGAACCCATATGCTGAACTACAGAGCAACTGGTAACCACTGGGATGGCTCAATGGTGAAGGTTCTTGCCTCCCATTTGGGAGGATCCAGGTTTGGTTCTCACCCCACACAGCCCCACATCCACCTTTGTGGAATGAAACAATGTTACAACTAATGATGTACAATGGTGGAGACTGCTCTGGGTTCATGCTCTCTTGTTCTCTCTCTCTCTCTCTCTCTCTCTCTCTCTCTCTCTCTCTCTCACTCACCTTATCTAAAACAATAAAATAAAACGTTATACAAAAAATACACAAATATATACCCTTACATTAGAACAAGCCCATTATCCCAAATTGTATATCATTTAAGATGATTTAAAAAAATAATAACTTGGGGATGCCAGGATTGCTCAACAGGTTGATCAATCATTTTGCAGCCCTGGGGTCTGAGGGTCAAATCATAGCCCTGGTCTGCGCAAACTTACATGCTGAATTGGGGTGTGCTTTCCATGCAGGAGGTCCCCAGTTTGGTTCTCACCCCCCCAATTCCCACTCCTGGTTCAGCCCCTGGCTCAAGGGGGCTTGCTTCCCATGCAGGAGGCTTCCACCTGGTTCCTGCCCTTTGCGGCCCTCCCACCCACCTGTGTGGAATGAAACTATGTTGAAAACTGATGACGTACCACTATGGAGATTGCTCTGGCCTTCCCCCTTCTCTCTGTCTCTCTCTTTCTCTGTCCCTCTGTGTCAAAAACAATAAAATAAATTTTATAAAAAATAATTTTATACTGGTGCTTGCAGTTAGGGGTGTAACTTTAATACCTAAGAGATCAGTATCTGCTTAGTGTGTGATTGCAGCCAAGTAACTGAAGTATCGGGCAAGCAGTGAAGCACAGGGTCATTCTGTGCAAACAGCAAGGCGTTCTAACCATAAAGCGCTTCTCAGTGCTAGCGGAAATCAGGTTGTAATTACATGAAACTTTTAAATGGGCTCTTTTATCAAAAGAGCCTATTGAGGCAACCGTGGGGGGGGGGGAGGGAATCTAAAAATATTAGAATTGACTCTCATACTGAGTCACGAAAGAAGTAACTGTTTAGAAGTAAATTGATAAGGTCGATTCAGGAGGGCTCTCATTCACTGCGCCTTAACAATGCCATCTTCCAGGTCACTAGGAGCCTTTCATGCACAGCTTGGAGTATGTTAGAAGCATTCAGCTTCATTCTTCACTAGATCAACAGGGATTGTACTTTTATTTATTTATTTTTTTAACCTACTTCCCAAAGCTTAAATCTCTCTTTCTGGCTGACTTTCAAATCTTGTCTTGAAAATACTTTCTTTGTCATAGAGATGAATTTTTTGTAACCAGAGCCAGTGCACTATTGCAATCTCTGGGGACACAGTTCTTACTAACCCCTTGACTAGAACTGTGAGATCAAAGATGTATATGGGTACAGGGCCAGGAAGGTGGGGTTGAAGCAAAGCACTTTGGAGCAAATAGATAATAAATGGCAATTGACACCTAGCTTCTATTTGGACAGACTGGAGAATGACTTGAAGTGTGACAAAGGAACTGTACTCCATATAAGAGGAGCTACTGTTATTTCACTTCAGTCTTTAGTTGACTCTTTGTGTATGTGAGAATTCAATCTATTGTTCCTGATCTTAGAAATCCTCAAAGAGTCTATATGCATTTCTGAAAAAAGTTCCAACTTGCAAATGCTGACAAGTATATTAGAAAAATTGGTGGCCAGGTGAAAGTCTTTTGTTAGAGGGTAGTTTCTCCATGTATATATAATATACATATATAAAAATAATATTATCTGTGCAGTAGTCACTAAAAGCATAGGAATTATAATACTGTCATTATTTTATTGAATTACTGTTGTTGGGAACTTGTTACTATGACTACTAAAAATATGTATATATTTGATACCCATGAAGTAGTGCCACAAAATCAAAATATTTGATTAGGCTTTTTAATTCTAACTTCTTATTGAAATAAAACAACCTACTGGTCTTAAAGGCAACAAAATTATATAGACTATTATCTTTGACAATGAACACTTAACGTTACAGTTTAATGGAATCTATCCAATAATTTCAAGAAAATTAATAACGTTTATGATGTCATTAATATCAACTTTATACTTATTAGAATGAGGTTATGATTTTTCTTGTATTGCTCAAAGACATAAAAGAAACAATCTAGAAACAATTTATAATGCTGTATGCTGTGTTGTGAATTTAATCAATAATAATGTTATATTTTATGCAATAATCATCAAAATTCTACATTTTAATGTTTCATTATATTCAGTCATTTAAAATGCTTTATTTTTATATTAAATCCATTACTCTGTAAAATTAAGGCTTTTTTTTTTCTCAAATAGATAAAAATAAAACCCTTTAAATTTCAGGATTACAATTGGAGTGTTATTTAGCCATGCTAAAAGGAAGAAAAAGGGGAGGCCAGGATGGCTCAGTGGGTTCGGCACTCAGTTTGCAGCACCGGGGACCAGGGATCGAATCCTGGCCCCGGCCCGTGCAGAACTATATGCTGAACTGGGAGCTCTCCCAGTTCAGTTCTTTCTGTGTCTCTGTATCTCTCTCTCTCTCTCTCTCTCTCTCTCTGTCAAAAATAAATAAAATTAAAAAAAAATTATATTAAAAGGAAGAAAAAAAGGACAGTAGAAAGTATAACTTTTATTTTATCACTATGTACTTTTTCTTACTCTTTAAAGATAAGTAGACACTAAATAATACACAGAGTATCAGAAAATTGGGCTAAAATTTAATAATATGGTTAATATATGGAATCACATTACTACTTTTCTATGATTCACATTGGTTTTGTCAGCAGGTATTTTATTTTGACAGACAGTGTTTGTCTTTTGCTCTGTTCATAACATTTGGACCGTTACTACTTTAGAGTGCCTAAGATTTGTCCTTCCAAACAAAATCAGAAAAATCATGAATAAACAAATATTTTTTAAAAATTACTTTATTGTTTTTGACAGAGACAGAGAGAAGGAGGAAGGCCCAGAGCAGTCTTCATACTTGTACATCATCAGTTTTTGATATAGTTTTGTTCCACACAGGTGGACAGGGGCAGCCCAGGGCAGGAACTGTGCCAAGGGCCTCCCACATGGGAGACACACCCCCTTAAGCGAGGGGCTGAACCATGGGGCAAGAACCAAACTGGGGGCATCTGGCATGAGAAGCACACCCCAGTTCAACATATGGGTCCAGAATGGCTAGGTCTGGGATTTAATCCTTGGTTCCCAGGGCTGCAAATGAATAGTTTACCCGCTGAATCATCCTGGTTTTCCCAATAAACAAATCTTTATGCTGTATCTTCTTGATATTCAAGACCAGTCTAAATTTGGTTTCAATAATTCTTTTGCCTGTATATTTCTCAATATATATTATACACTCAATATATAGTCAGTAAGTACTCAATATAAGCACAATGAACATCTAAAGTACTCTATCAGATGTCTCAAATATTTCTTTTATACAAACCCCTTAGTTTATTTTTTATTCTCTTTTTCTTCCTGAAATATCCCTCTCCCTGTTCATTATATTTATAAACTTTACCTAGTTACTACTTATAGTTGATACTTGAACAATGTGGTTTTGAACAATGAGGGTCAACTTATACATGGATTTTTTTCTATAAATATACAGGTGGCCCTTCTTATCTCCAATTTTCACATCCCTGAATTCAACCAAAAGTATTTTGGATCCACAGTTGGGAATCTTTGGATACAGAGGGTCTACTAAATGCATTTTTTATGTCATTTTAAATGAGGGACTTGAGCATTCTCAGATTTTGGTTTTCAAAAAGGGTCCTGGACTAATTACCTGTGAATATAGAAAGATCACTGCAGATAAGTTTTGGGGGAATCAAAATTACATGTGGACTTTTAACTGTGTGGCAGTTTAATTCCCCTAGTTCTCTCATTGTTCAAGGTGATGTCAACTGTACACGTTTTTGTTTTTGTTTTTTGTATTTTTTTTTTTAATATTATTATATTTTATTGTTAAATTTAATGGGGTGACATTGGTTGGTAACAATCAGACAGTTTCCCAATGTACAACTCCACATCACATCACCCTTGCGTCGCATTATGTGCCCAGCTCCCAGAATCAGGTCCCCCTCCAACCCCATATATCTGGTGCCCACTCCCCCCTCCCCCCACAACTATCCCTCCCCCCTCCTCCCTCCTCTCCAGGTAAACACCAAACCATTGAGTGTGTACACGTTTTTTATCCATTCATTTTTCAATAGACACATTGTTTCTATAATAGTATCTGTTGTGAATTATGGTGCAACACACCTGGCAATACAGATATGTCTTCCCAAAAGTGAATTTTTATTCTTTGGGTATCCAACAGTGGAATTGCTGGATCAAAAGGAAGTTATGTTCTTTATATTTTTAGGAGTTTTCATATTGTTGTCAATAATGCCTCCACCATTTTACAGCCTCACAACAATGTACAAGGGTTCCAATTTTTCCACGTTTGCCAACATTTTTCTCTTGTATTTTTGATAATAGATAATGTAACAGGTATAAGGTAATATCTCAATTTGATTTTGATTTGCTTTTTTCTTATGATTAGTGACTTGGGAATACTTTATTATTCCTACTGAACATTCAAATATCTTCTCAAGTCCTTTGCCCATTTTTTTATTGGATTATTCATTGTTTTGCTGTTGAGTAATGTGAGCTCCTTATATAATTTCAATGTTAACTCTTTGTGAAATATATAGTTTACAAACATTTTCTCAGATTCCTTAGTTTCCCTTTTTATTTTGTTGATCTTTTCTTTGCTATATGGAAACTTTTTAGTTTAATGTACTTGTGCTTATTTTGTCTTTGTTACCTTTGCTTTTGGTGTCAGATCAAAAATGTAATTGCCAAGACCAATGTAAAGGAACTTTTTAAAAAATATATTTTCTTCTAGGAGTTTTATAATTTCAGGTTTTATACTTGAGTCTTTAATCTACCGGTACTTTAAATTAATTTTTATGTATGGTGTAAGATAAGGGTCCAATTTTATTCTTTCGCAAATGAATACTTAGGTTTCCCAATATCATTTATTAAGATTATCTTTCTCCATGTGTATTATTGGCACCTCTGTCATGACTTAATTGACTACACATATGTGGATTTATTAAATGGGCTTTCTATTCTGTTTCCTTGATCTATCTGTTTTTATGTTCATACCGGTACCATACTATTTTGATTACTCTAGCTTTGTAATGCAGGTTCAAATTAGGAACTGTGATGCTTTCAGCTTAGCTCTTCTGATTTAATTTTGCTTTCTCTGTTTGGAGTCTTTTGTTATTCCAAACAAATTTTCAGTTTCTGTAAAAAAAAACCAAAAACCATGTAATTGGAATATCAATTGAGATTGGGTTGAATCTGTAGATTACTTTGGATAGTATGAACATTTTCACAACATTAATGATTTTAACCCATGCATATTAAATATTCTGAAATATCTTTTCATATATTTGTGTTTCCTTCAATATCTTTCATTATTTTTAATAGTTTTTAGTCTATAGATCTTTATCTCTTTGGTTAAATTTATTCCTAAGTATTTATTTTATTTTATTTTATTTTATTTTATTGTTTGGTGCTATTGTACGTAAGTGGGAGTTTTGTTAACTTTTTTTTTCTGTTGGGTATTAATGTATAGAAATGAAAATGATTCCTGGGTGTTTATTTTGTGTTCTCAAACATTACTGTTGTTTATTTATTCAAACAGTTTTTGGGCAGAAATTTTAGGATTTTCTATGTAAAATCATATCATCTGTAAGCAAACAATTTTATTTTTTTCTTTCCAATTTGGTTGTCTCTCATTTATTTTTTTTTTTTTGACTAATTTCAGGCCAGTTGAATATGAATGATGAGAGTTAGCATCCTTCCCTTTTCCTGAATTTAAAGGAGAAATCAAGTATACCTAATTTTACATGAATGGATGTTGAATTTTTCAAACTTGTTTCTGCTTCTATTGAAATAGTGTATCTACTTTAGGTTTTTGTTTTGTAGTTACCATGAGGTTCATTTAAAACATCTATAACAACCTATTTTAAGCTGATAGCAGCTTAAATTTGATTGCATACAAAGTGCTCTGAGGATCAGCACTGCATGAGAAAGCAGCAAGCAGTATTGGGGAGGGGGAGAATTAAGCCACCATGCATGTCTAACAAAGGACATAGCTAAAAAGTGGGAGCTTTGGCACTAGTATGAGTCTTCAGATTTGCTCTTATTTAGAACAAGGGGAATCACATTTTTATAACTACATTTACCTAGTATTGGATGAGGAATGTCTATGAAAGAATATGTAACACTGAATAAGGCACTTTTATTCAATTAAGACTAAGACTAGAATACGCTGACAGTTGAAAGGTATTTTCTAACAGTGAGTTTAGAAACAGGAATGATAACTCCTTCTTTTATAAGGGTATTATCTGCCTCTAATAACACAGTATCCACCTCAAGTACTGTTGAAATGGCCCTTTTAAGTATGAGAATCACAGAGACCCTATCTCTGAATTAACAAAATAATTAGTTTGCATGACATATGCAAAAATCAATTATTGAATTTGAGTATATTATGGAATCATATTATAATATTGTGTATGTCTATTAGGCCTGAAAAAATATATCATTTGTATATCCTGTAAATTTTTTTACACTCCACAATGAACTTAATATGCATGCATCTCTCCCAAGTATAGAGCCCAAAAGGCTTATGTGAGAAAAAATAATAATACTTACATTAGAGAAATTTTTTGCATCTGTGTAATGCACAGCATGAGGTTACTTGAAGTAAACAATTTCAAAATAAGAATGAGATTTTTGTTCTGGAAGAAAAGAAGGCAAGAAATGGAGTTGTGCCAGATTATTGATATGTGCCAGATTATTTACTGGATTGGCTCTAAAGTTTTTCACATTTAGTCTTCACTAAATCCTAGAATATGGAAATGTATGTGTCAGCAACTAAAAGATAAATCCTTTTTATTGTCCTCAAATACTGAGATAAATATGATACTGACTATACTACATGCCCTTGACTCTGAGAAAAAGCTTTGTTTCTTCTTTTTTTTCTAGCTGAAAAATAAGAACTTTTCAGAGATGCAAAGTCATATTATATCTTCAACCAAAATACCTCATGGCAATGTCATGATCTAAAATAAAAGGAGAATGATTACATATAAAATTAAAAAATTGTTATTCCTAGAAAAAGATAGTATAGATACATTTCAACTATTCAGCATGGTCCTTTGTGTTAAGGTTCTGGCAATATGCTTAGAGAAAGGATAAATAAACATAGAATGCAAGACATTGTAAGTGTATCAACAATTCATGATGATTTTTAGATACGGTATATCAAAATGTAATGTGCGGTTAAAATTAATAGCTCATAACATAAGAACTCAAGATTTTAATGAGAAGAAAAGCCACTGTGAGTTCAGGCAATCTGGAGATCTTTATTTAGAGGAATGAGCTATTGGGATTGAAGATAATGAAAAGTTCTTGGAATTAGGGTATTTGGGGAAAGAGGATAAAACATTGAAGGAAACTACAGAATGTATTATAGAGGGCAGCAATAATTAGCTAACTACTAAGCTCTTTTGGTAAGGCAGCATGTGACTAAATGTGAAAGACGTTGATTTTGTGGCCAATAAGTCTAAAGTGAAATGAAAAGCTATGTTTACTCTCCAGACTTTCATGGCAAAAGAAGTCTTGTTATAGCTAAAGGAATAATCACATTTACCAGTTAGTCAAAGGAAATAATTATATTTATGTTTTAGGAATTTTTTAATGGTTGGCTTTCACTTGTGGGGAAAAAAAAAAACAAAAAAAAGGAAGAGTATTTATTACATTAGAAATTACCCAGTAGAGTAACAAAAGAACATGCCACTGTTTGCTTGGTAATATAATTCTTGTAATAATAAAAATTTAAATACAATAAAGATTTACTGTAGGACCACTGTTCCATAGGGTGTGTAATTTTGGTCTTAACTCTTCACAAATTTTTGCAGCACTCTGCTAACTTTTTTTCATAGACACAAAACAAAGAAAATAAGAAAAACCCAAACTCCTAATGGCCTACATTCTTTTGTGAGTAATATTAGCACCATTATTATTTATTATTTAACATCAAAGACCTGGGTTCAGTAGGACTGGTTATTTCTTTTTTCTCTTAACCATTTCACGGTCACCACGCTAGTTCAGTCACTCATCTTGTTCAGGGCTACTGACACAGTGGTCCACTACCTACTCTCTTCTTACTCCATTCCATTCTCTAGAATGTTATAGAATGAGGCGAACTTTTTTTTCTATTCAAATGGCAAGACAGTAAATATTTTAGAATTTGTGAGTAATAACATTTCTGTTCAATCACACAAATCTGCCCTTTTTAAGTGTGAAAACTTTGTAGGAAATGGAACTGAATGGGTATAGTTGTGTTCCAATGAAGTTTTATTTATAAAAGCAATCATTGGACTAATATGATTCAAGGGCTATGGTTTTCCAACTTATGCTATAGAATAAATATTTATCAAAATGCCTATGGCTTCTTTAAGATAAAGGAAGCACTGTCTGATTAAAGGAATGGGAAACAATGGGTGAATAAATTTTTACAAAATGATGTGTGCCCCGACCAGCAGGGCACAACAACGTGGGGAGAGGAGGACCCTGTGGAGGATGAGAGACAGGAGACACGAAGAAATGGAGGCAAGACAGGATTCTGATCAAGCCTCAAAATTTTATTTTAGTTATAGCGGTATATATGCAGTAGGGACAAAGGAGGGCAGGGCAGGGTATGTTGCTAAGCAACGGGCTATCTCTAGCCACCAGCCAAACCATAAGGTTTCATGTGACTTCTGATAGCTGGTGCTCTTTTGGGGAAGTCAAAGTTCTTAGAAATGGAGTCAGGTCTGAAATGGAGTTTTCTTTGTTAACCTGGATGGTCCCCAACATCTCCTCCCTTTTTCTCTATTTAGAGGGCGGGCTTTAACCGATTGGGGGAGTAGTGACCTAGGTCCTCCCGTGGGCTTTCCAAACCCACTGGCAATGGCTCTCGGTATCTTTTGGGGAGGAGAGGCAGAGCCGATGGACATTTTATAGATACCAACCTCTATGCAACCCAGGTATACTCACAGGGATATCCAGAGAGGGTCAAAAAAGAAAATTTTTTGGTGACCTTCCCTTGCAATGCTTTGCTTTGCACCCAGATCGGTACCCATACCTTTCCCGTAGGGGTAGGTAAGCATTTCTCTGGTCACAATGCTGTCCCTTAAGGGAGGGAGGGATGGCGGGACTCATAGTCTTGTTCTAGGTCAGCCATGGCCAAACGATGATAGTGAACCTGGATAGGTCTGGCCAGTGCACTATCAATCTGCCGTTTAACAAAATCTGTTAGTTTTCTAAAGGCCGAAGGATAGGATTAGGATAAAGCCTATTAGGGGGCCAAGGATAGGAAGGAGGTAGGGGAGGAATCCATTTAGTCCGCTCTAAAGGGGATTTTCAAGCAATTCCCTTCACCTTTTCACCAGATCTTCCTGTAGCTTCTTTATCTTGTCTCGGAGGATTCCGGATTTGTTGGCGTAGAAGCAGCAGCGTTCCTGTAGGGCTAAGCAGATTCCTCCCTGTTCTGCGGTAAGTAGGTCTAACCCTCGTCTATTCTGGAGGACTACCTCCGCTAATGAATCAATCTGGTCTTGGAGGTCATTTATAGTTCCTGATAGAGCTTGTACATCATCAATGAGCTGATTAGCTAATTTATTGTAATGCTGGATGGATATACCCAGTCCTGCTGATCCAGAGGCAACACCTGCGGAGATGTCCAATCCTACTAATAAGGGAATAAATTGTACAGCTCGTTTGGATTGCTGTCCAGAGATATAGTCTATGCTAGGTAAGGGCACAGGCTCATTCCCTGGGATGATATCTATGTCTGGAAGGATGATAGCCTGAATACGTATCCCTATCCAATTAGTGGGCAGGGCGGTGTATGCCATGTTACCTCTGCATACAAACACTTGGCCGGGAGCAGGACATACATTAGAGGCATTGTGGGTATGGCTGCAGTTGACAAAAGGGGGAAATCCTACATTGATATCAAAGCTATTATTCTGAAAATTCCCTGAAAAACAGGTGGTTAAGTTGAAACCAACAGAGGGTCTGGGTCAAACATATATAGGTAGGGTATGCGGAAGTGGATAACAAAAGCCTCTCAGTAGTTACAGGAAAGTGGAACCAAACAGGGTGTGGAAGATCCCCGAGCTTATTCTCGGGAATGTCAGCCACTCCCATAAACGGAACAAACTGCACCTGGGGAGGCGAGTGGAAAATTACCGAGTACAGACAAAAGGACTAACAGGCAGGGTATCATGGCCGGGCCTCATGGTCCCGGACAGGTTCCCCTTTTTTATTTAAGCCAAGAGGTATCCCTCGGGAACTGCGCCTGTCTTAGGTTGGAGCAGAGCATCTATGACTCGAGCCCATCATTGGATAAGGTAGCTGCTTGGCGACCCTCCTGTCTTAGGCTTTTGGAGTCCTTAGATGATGCCCTCTTACTCGTCATTGGCTGTCCAGTTCAGCTCACAGGGCATGATCAGAGCGCGTGTACGCTTCTGTTTGATCATGCATCTCAAGGCGATGATAATGGACCTGAATAGGTCTAGCCTGAAAAGTCTCAATTTGACGTCTGAGGAAAGCCATAACTCGGTTAAATATTATAGGCCCCAGGGAGAGCAGAAGGAGCAGACTGAGAAGGGGGCCCAAGAGAGGCAAGAAATAAGGTAGGAGGCTATGGGAACAGTTAT
>PVKE010018019.1:0-30060 GCA_004027555.1 Craseonycteris thonglongyai
ATTGTTACCAACCAATGTCACCCCATTAAATTTAACAATAAAATATAATAATATTAAAAAAAAAAAAAATTCCAATGAGAAAATGGGCAAAAGAAATGAACAAACATTTCACCAAAAAGGATATATAGATGATAAGCACAGAAGATATTCAACATCATTAATCTTTAGAGAATTGCACATTAAAACCACAAGAGGGAAGCCGGATGGCTCAGTGGGTTAAGCGCTCACTTTGCATCGCTGGGACCGAGGATCGAATCCTGGCCCCCGGCCCCGGCCCTTGCGGACCCATGTGCTAAACTGGGGTGTGCTTCCCATGTAGAGGCCCCCAGCTTTATTCTCACCCCCCACCCCATTCGGCACCTGGCTCAAGGGGGCATGCATCCCATATGTGAGACCCCAAACCCAATTTCCACCCTGTGCGGGCCCTGCTCACTTGTGTGGAACAAAACCCGGTCAAGGGCTGATGGCATACGGCTGTGGAGATTGCTCTGGGCCCTCCCCCTTCTCTCTGTCTCTGTCAAAAAAATAAATCTTAAAAAAAACATGCAGGGGATACCGGGATAGATCAGTGGTTGAGTTCTTGCCTTGCAATCCCAAGTTCTGGGGTTCAGTTCCCTGCCCTGGTTCCTGCAACCCTATATGCTGAACTGCTGCGCAACTGGTAACTGCTAGAATGGTTGGGTGGTGAAGGGTCTTGCCTCCCATGCATTTGGTTGATTGCCTCTGTGCTTTTTTGATGATTTCTTTTGCTGCGCAGAAGCTTTTTAGTTTGATATAATACCATTCATTTATTTTTGCTTTTAATTCTATTCTTTGGAAGACATAAAGTAGGGAGGAAATGTCCCTACTGTCACTACAGGAACACAGGGCTCAGATGAAGTTCAGCATTGTCAAGATAGTGACAATAGTTCAAGCCAAATGAGTATCATTCATCCTGAGCAACCTGTGGAGTCAAATATAAACATCTTGAATGGGATGAGCAAGGTCTAAAATACAATATCTCAAGGATTCTTACTGGCATTGTTCCTATGAAATTAGTTGAACCATCTGTTGAGAGGTGGTAGAAATGTCAATTATTTCAGGGTCCTGGAGACCCTAGAGACTTACACATTTTAAAAGAGGGGTGCTTAAAAGTAAAAGAAGTATTAGTATAAAAGTTCATATTAAAATGAAGTGTCATGTGTTGAACCCTGAGTATAACTGGTCCAGTAGATTCCAAAGAGTTGTTGAGAATCTTTTAATTGTGCAGCAATGTTTATTGAATTTCATGCTCTCAAGCTAGGATGTCAGTGCTCTTGGTGATGTTGTCCACAGTCAGGTTACATCTTAGTAAGGGCATGCTTGATACAAGTATTTCTCTGGGCCTTCAGACAATGACTGGTCTAGAAGAAACCTGGCCCACACATCTGCTGTTACAGTGGTGAGTTCTTCAAGGCTTTTATCAAGTCATTGGGCTTTAGTTTGTAAGGCTTCTTCCAATCCTGTGGAAAGGGTTGGATGCAAGGCATCCTAGAGTTCTGGCATAGTGTTTTTCCACAGAGCACTAGTATTTGGGCTTGTAGCTGATTGCAAGAGCCATTCTGAGGCTGCAATGAAGCTTGCTTCTTTCCACCTACGCAGTAAAGAATTACACATCAGAGAAACATAGGAAAGCAGAGGGAAGTTTTATTGAAATACATTTCAAGAAAGAAATGGGCCAAGCCAAAAGAGGCAAAGGAAAGGTCCCAATCAGCAAAGTAAAGTAAAAGAAAGCTTTATTTATTTTTAATTTTTATTGTTAAATTTATTAGGGTTAAAAGAAAGCTTTATTGAGATACTTTTCAAGAGAGAAGTGGGCCAAGCCAAAAGAGTCAGTGGCAAAGATAAAGTTTTCAGATAAGTTTTACTAAACTTTCAAAGAACAAATTATTCCTGTTGTACATGAAGTTTTCCAAAGAGAAAGCCCGCTGGTTCATTATATGAATCTAATCTCTGTATTGTTCCAATTTTAGTATATGTGCTGCCAAAGCGAGCACCAACTATCATTCTTTTTTTTTTTTTTTTTTTGACAGAGATACAGAGACAGAGAACTGAACTCGGGGAGCTCCTAGTTCAGCATATGGTTCCACACAGGCTGGGCCAGGATTTGATCCCGGTCCCTGGCGCTGCAAAGTGAGCGCTTAACCCACTGAGCCATCCCGGCTTCCCCTCAACTATCATTCTTAATGGAAAACTTTAGATGCATTCTCTTTAAGATTGGGAACTTAATAATGATTCCCACTATCCTGTTACCATTTGACATGGTATTGAAGGTCTTGGCTAAATCTATTATAAAGTAAGAGAAAGAAGGGAAAGATAAAACTGTCTTATTTGAAGTTGTCATAATCAATTTTATTTAATTTTTTAAAAACTAGTAGAATAAACAAAACTAAAATGAAGCATTAGCCAAGCTGCTGGACACAAACAGCACACCAGTTAACAGGATCTACTGTCTTAAAAGGTAATTTTTGGGATCTCAGCCTTACACTGCAAGGTGGCCTCTGTGTGGAATTTTTGTACAGCTGCTAAAGTAATAAGCTCTCAACATTGTTAGATTTGTTTACTCTTGTGCCTCTCTTAACTAATCATTAGCTCTTTGAAGACAAGGACTTAATGCTGATGAGGTCCCATTCAACTGGTATTGCTCAAAGAAACAAGGGGTAAACAGATTAAAAGTCCCCAGGAGCTGGGAGGGTGGGTAGTAATAGTGTGGGTGAGGTGCAGTCAGAGGGAAGAGAGAGGTCACTCAAAGATAAGCTTCAGGGAAGGGAAGTGGGGCCTTGAATCTCTATTTAGTGCTGAAAGCCTGGCTCAGAAGCCCCATCAGAAGGTCCTGAGCATGGGGAAGCCAGCATGGCTCAGAGGGTTAAGCGCTCGCTTTGCAGCCCTGGGGTCTAAGGATTGAGTCCTGGTGCTGGCCAGTGAGGACCCATATGCTGAACTGGGTGTGCTTCCCATGTGGGAGGCCCCTGGTCTGGCCCCCAGCTCATGGGGGTGTGCTTCCCATGCAGGAGGCCCCTAGCCCGGTTCCTGCCCTTCTCGGCCCCCATCTACCCGTATGGATTGAAACTATGTCAAAAACTGATGATGTACAATTATGGAGACTGCTCTGGGCCCTTCCCCTTCTCTCTGTCTCTCTCTCTCTGTCCAAAACAAGATAATAAATCTTAAAAAAAAAAATAAAAAAATTCTGAGTTGACCACATATTTTAGCCTAGTTTCATCATTATTAAGGACATTATAGTAGAGGTACATTAGAATGTGTGACATTTTTGGAGTTGGCTATCAAGTAACCATATTCTAGATATTTTAAGCAGAAAACAAGGATTTCATATAGGAATTTTAGATTTTTCAAAATCACTGGACAGTTTGGAGGAGGAGGCTTTAGACAGAAGGTCCAACAAAACTCCAGAACTGGCAGTAATTGTGTTCAAAGAACTCCCTACTACAGCTGTGTGCAGAACAGACTTTAAGCCTCTGTAGCAGCCCTTGCTGCTGCTTAAATCCTGGAAGAAAGAGGCTACTACTCTTTCCTCCGCAATTCCATCACATCATCCACAAGGCTGGAGATGGACCACTGGCATCTCTACAGCCCCACTGGCCCATGGAACACTGCCAAAAGGGCAGGAAAATGGCCACTTTGTCTGTTTTCCATTCAAATTTCTTGCAAGTGCTTCTAAATTTATGGGACCTATTTTGTTTGCAGAACTCTAGTTTTAGAGTTTGTAGCTTTCCAGCCTCTGCAATGAAGAAAATAATAAGGGGGGATGCCAGGATAGCTCAGCAGATCAAATCCCAGCCCCTGCTTGTGCAAATTCATATGCTGAATCGCAGTGCAAATGGTAACCACCAGGAAGGCAGTGAGGGTTCTTGCGTCCCATGCAGGAGGCCCCAGTTCGATTCTCACTTTGGTGGCCCCACATCCACCTGTGTGAAATGAAATTATGTCACAATTAATGATGTACAACTACGGAGACTGCTCTGGAACCTCCCCACTACCCCTCCACCCCCTTCTCTCTGTCTCTCTCACCTCTCAAAACAATAAAATAGGGGTTGCTGGACAGCTTAGCTGGTTGAGTGCTTGCCTTGCCCAGCCAGTGCAAATCCATATGCTGAACTGCAGCACAAATGGCAAAGGTTTTCACCTCCCATGCCAGAGCCACCAATTCAGTTCCCACCCTGCACAGGGCTGCTCAGTGCAAAGTGAAAACGCACAGCCACTTGTTCAAAAACCAGGAAAAGGGGATGCCAAGATGGCTCAGCTGTTAAGTGCTTGCCTCGCAATTGGGAGGTCCAGGGTTTGATTCCTGGGCCCTGGCCCATGCAGCTCCATGTGCTGAACTGCTGCGCAGCTGGTGGCTGCCTAGATGGCTCTGGCTACTTTTAATGGCACTTTTTTTGTTTGTTTTTCATTTTTTATTGTTTTGAGAGAAGGTGTGAGAGAATAAGAGAGAGAGATGGGGGAGGGCCCAGAGCAGTCTTTGTAGTTGTACATCATTAGTGGTGACATAGTTTCATTCCACACACGTGGATGTGGGACCGCATGGAGCGGAAACCAAACTGGAGGCCTCCCACATGGGAGGCAAGAAACTTCACCACTGTGCCATCCTGGGGGTTTCCAATTGTGGTGCAGTTCAGCATGTGGGTTTGCGTGGGTCAGTGCCCGGATTCAATCCCTGGACCTCGCGGTTGCTGAGCTCTCGTGGAATCCCTCAGTTTTTTTTATTTCTTCTTATGCACACATTCTACCAACATTCTCTACCTTCTAGTTACTGACAAGTAAGAAAGGACTGAAAGTAAAAGGAATTATGCATTGCCTTTTCTTTTGTATCATTTTTAGCAAGTGATTGGTTACTATAGGAAAGTCACATAAATAAGAATGTGACAGGATTTCTTGGTCATTTGTGTTTTTTTAGAATGCCATTGCTTGCTTTCTGCTTTGGGAGGGAGTTTTGAATGCAAAGCATGCCATCAGGATAGAGAAAACACCTGCTTACACTAGCTTTGAGTCTCACTGAACCACCAGGCATCACAGGTCCCCTGGAGTTCTCTGCTTATGGGGTATTACTAACGCTGTATGAGAATGAGGATGCAAGGAAGCACATGTGCCTGTTGCGCATACAGTGTCTGCTCATGTGCATGCCTTTGCCCCATCAGACTTTACTTACAAAATACAAGTTCAAAGATAAAATTAAGAATTTTATGACAGCAACAATAGAACACTAAACCAAGTGTGTGGCACTTCTGCATACAGAGCCTATGCATAGGTGGAAGGCCCATAAAGCTGGCCCTGGGCATAACAGAAGGAGGTAGCAATGGATGTTGACTGCCAAGTACTCTATCCAGTATAGAGAACTTGTAAACAGATGAGTGAGGATGGAAAGTGAGGGAGAAGGAAGCAGAAGGACAGAAAGAGACTATAATATGTGTGTGAGAGAGCACAACTGGTGTTGACTTCCTAGGTCTTTGAAGCCTAGTTATATTTCCTGTGTCCTGTTGTTTACCAACACCACAATGGGCAATGCAGAGAAAATCCAGCCCCACTGTTAGCTCATATTGTGATTTTGGGTGAACTAGAAAAAAGTGCTCCTTTCTTAAGCTACTTCGTTCCCATCTGTTGGAAAACTGTCATAACTATGTAAATTAATAGTGAGTATAATGAATGGTGTGTCTTGGACAATGCTCAATCTGTATAAATGTGAGTTACAACCCTGCCTGTTACCCTCAGTGTCCCCAGGTGCCAGTGGCACAAATTCTGTTAACTCACAACCTGGTCTTAGCAAACTTAGTGGGCAGCAGGCAGGAGTTGAGGTTGCAGGCCAAGGGGTGACTTGGCCACACATCTGAATCTCAGCCTCAGAGGCATTCAATTGAGAATCAAAACCAGTAGTTCTTCACTTTATATTGTCTTGTTTCTGGCAACCCATGAAGATTATTGTGATGTGGGCTTTTGGGCATTTGTAACATTTGAGAAAGCAAATATTTTTACCCAAGAGAAGCCTATCCAAGCTAAAAGAAAACTTTATTTATTTTAGCTTTTGGCTAGAGTTATATTAACTCTTTGTGTCCCAGATATCTTTTGCTAATTAAAAGGTCTGAACATCAGCTTAATGTATCTTTTATTAATAAAAAATGGAAAAAACGACTATAAATCCAGTTTGTTTCAGAGGTATCTTTCTAATTACAGGGTCCCTATGGTGGGAAAACAATAAAAGGACTCTCAAAGATGCTGCTATATTGGAAAGCTGCTTGACCAGGCCCTTTTTTGTAGATGTGGGAAAGCCAAAAACTTGAGGGAATGAGCTGTCTCAGGTAACATCATTTGAGTACATTGCAGAGTTAGGATTCTAACTCAGGTCTCCTGGTTCCTAAGCCAGGCTCCTTCCTAATTCCCATGAGTGGTAACTGCTTCTTTCTTCTTTTCCTGAAATTTCATAAACCTTTATTCAGACTCATAGAAGAAACCCAAAACATTTCATTAACATTTGCCAAAAGGTTATCGGCTATTGTGTATATATTATATTTAATAACAATAATTGTTTTGTAACCTCTATAGTACTAGTGACCCAATAACATCTCTTCTTTGTCACAGAGTACATTAAACTATATTCTTAGAAGCAACATATCTTTTTATGTATGAATAAAGACAAATTATTCAAATACAATCTAGGACATAATGCTCTAAACTTTAGAAGTTCAGTTTATTTTAATTACAGTTAAATTTTTTTATTATTTTTTAAAAAGATTTATTTTATTGCTTTTTTTAAAAAAAGATTTATCTTTATTGTTTTTGACAGAGAGAGAGAGAGAGATACAGAGAGACAGAGAGAAGGGGGAGGGGCAGAACAGTCTCCATAGTTGCACATCTTTGGTTTTTCCACATAGTTTCATTCCACAGGTGGGCGCAGGGCTGCATATAACAGGAGTCTTGCCCCGGTGAGAACTGAACTGGGGGCACTTCCCAGTTCAGCATATGGGTTCGTATAGGCTGGGGCTGGGATTTGATCCTTGGTCCCAGGGGCTGCAAAGTGAGCTCTTAATCCACTGAGCCATTCCGGCTTCCCTATTTTATTGTTTTTGATAGAGACAGAGACAGAGAGAAGGGGGAGGGCCCAGAGCAGTCTCCATAGTTGTACATCATCAGTTTTTGACATGGTTTTGTTCCACACAAGTGGGCAGGGGCTGCACAGGGTGGGAACAGGGCTGAAGGCCTCCTGTATGGGAGGCACACCCCGTCAAGCCCAGGGCCAAACTGAGGGGCAAGAACTAAACTAGGAGGCATCCCACATGGGAAGCACACCCCAGTTCAGTGCATAATTTTGCACGAGTTGGGGCCAGGATTTGATTATCAGTCCCTGGGGCTGCAAAGCGATCGCTTAACCTGTTGAGCCATCCCGGCTTCCCCACAGTTAATTATTAATGTATTAAAAATCTTGTGCAGGGGAAAGCTGGGATGGCTCAGCGGGTAAAGCGCTCGCTTTGAAGCCCTGAGGACTGAGGATCGAATCCCGGTCCTGGCCCATGCGGACCCACATGCTGAGCTGGGGTGTGCCCCCAGTTCAGTTCTTGCCGGGACCTATGTGGGAGGCTCCCGGCCCAGTTCCTGCCCTGCGCAGCCCTGTGCCTGCCTGTGGAGCGAAACAATACGGAAAACTAATGTCAACTATGAAGACTGTTCTGGGCCCTCCCACTTCTCTCTGTCTCTCTCTGTCTCTGTTTCTCTCTGTCAAAAATCAATAAGATAAATCTTAAAAAAAAAAAAAAAAATCTTGTGCTTTTTTATTCTGTCAAATTCATTTTTATAAGTTTAATTATTTTAACAATTTAATATTAATTTTTCTTTATGTAATAATGTACATTTCTCTGTCATAAATTACTAAATGCAAATTGATATAACCTAGAAAATTGATCATATGACTCTATGTTTCTGTTTATAGTCAGCTGAAAAAATTCTAAAATACTCAATTATTAATTGTATAGATTTTCCCCCACTTTTAACTAAAATACCATTTACATACAGTAAAATTTACTCTTTTTAGTCTATGGCTCTGTGAGTTTTAATAAACATCAACAATTGTATGACCATCACCACAATCAAAAATCTTTTTTATTTATTTTTTATTGTTAAATTTATTGGGGTGACATTGGTTGGTAACAATTACATAGTTTCCAGGTGGACAATTCTACATTACATTGTCTATGCATTATATTATGTGCTCACCACCCAGAGTTAGCTCTCCTTCCATCACCATATATTTGATACCCACTCCCTACTCACCCCCTTTTCTCCTCCCCCCTTACCCTCAGGTAACCACTAAACTATTGAAAGTGTCCATGAGTTTTTGTTTCTTTGTTACTTTCAGTTTTATATTCCACCCATAAGTGATGTCATATGTTTATTGATTCCTTCAGTCCTGACTTATTTCACTTAATAAGATGGTTTTAAGGTCTATCCATGTTGTCACAAATGACTATATTTCATCTTTTCTTATCGCTGAGTACTATTCCATTGTGTAAATGTACCACAACTTCTTTATCCAGTCATCTATCAAAGGACACTTTGGTTGTTTCCATACTTGGCCACCACAAATCTTTGAGAACACAGCCACAGTTATATATATCTTTCTTTTGGAATCTGCTCCATTAGCCTGTCACTTCCCCTCATTAGACCATCTGGCCTTTCCCAGGAAGTTTTTGGCCCTCAAGTTTCCCATCGGAATAGTGAAACCACTATGTTCACAGTCTAAGGGAGAGCACTGGATACATGTAAGGCCATCCACCAAGTCTCTCAAAGGCTATCAAGCTAGGGGGATAGAGGAGCGGAGGAGACAGAAGGGACCACTAGTGAGTCACTCTTGAGTTTGTCAAGAACCAAAGGTTCCCCTTTGTTTATCTGGTCTAGCCACTCTATTCTCTCACCTTCCTCACACACACACACACACACACACACACGCGCGCGCACACACACACACATGCACATGTGCACACACACACAATTATTTACATGCGAATACATAAGCATATCCCTAAAAATATAAGCACATACGTATACACGATCACCCCTATACACAAATGCTCACTCACATATAAAGAAGTTCCAACAGATGTGTACATAGATATATACATGCATGTGCTCATGCACTGTTTTGGGGAGAGTTGCACCACTTTGGACATTATCTGCAATGTTACTTCTGTTGCTCAACTTCTTACTTCCCCATGCCATGGGGAAGTGATGCTACTTGATGCTGGCTCTTCTTTGGGGCTTTGTTACTATGAGTAATGGTGGCTGAGAGGTAATATGCGATTTTTAACCTATTTAGGGAGGTTATGCCATTCAGAGACATGAAGACTCTGATACTGGTTATGAGCAAGGTGTTGGGGGCCAGTGGAACAGTAGGACATGGGAAAGCAAAGGATGTGTGACTCCTTTCATAGAGATGGATCACTGTACTGAGACAGCTGTCTGCCAGAGATAGCTGTGGGTGTGTCACTCTACATCTACCGGTAGCTATATTTGTGTTTCTAGTCGTAAGAAAGCCCACATTGTGAAGCTCATGTTTTTTTCTGTGATCAGTAGGATTCATTTCAGTTTGCACATGCTTCATTGAACATTGGTGAGGAAGGGTTTTGAGCACCTGTAGGTTCCTCAGCTGATCTTTCTTGAATGTTGTACTGTGAGCTGGGAGTGGGCAGGTTCTGCTGGGTTGGAGTCAAGTTGATCCCAGTCTTGGAGGAGGAAGCACCCTGCTGATACAGGTATAGACTATCTCTGGAAGGATAAACAGGGCATTGTTAACATGGATTTGGGGCGGGGGTGGGGGTGGGGAAGGAGACCGAGTGTCTGGTATCTAGGCCCTGTGTGATGAAGTGAAGAGGGCTCTACATATCTAGTAGAGGACCTTAGAAGAGGTGGAGCATGAGCTTGGCCTTAAAGAGGTCATCAGGTGAAAGAGGACAATTAATCTGGATTTAGCTTGGAATCCAGCTTTGGTTCTATCTACTCTTCAGAGGCTCTACCTGGAGCCATAGTAAGAAGTTCAGGTGGGAAGCTTGTGTGTGTGTATGTGTGTGTGTGGGTGGGTGGGGGTGTGGGGGGAGTTGTTCCAGTCTCTTTGCCTATACAGTATATCAGGCCAGGTGAGGATCCTCATACCTGTCCAACACTGCTTTTCTCTTTGGGACTAGGGTAGGCCTAGTTTGGAAGGAGAAGATGGGGAAACTCCTGTTCCCCAAGTTCTTTTTTTAAGTGGAAGAAGGTCATTTGCTCAGGGGTTTTTGGACCCACTTAGCTTTTCCTTTTGGAAGTGCAGGTCTAAATTGGGATAGTAGGGCCCCAATTCAAAGCCCAAACTGCTAGAGCTATTGTCAGGCTCAGGAAGGGTTTTGTATGATAGCTGGAACAGATACAGAGAGGAGCCATAAATAAATGATTCATTTTGGGCTTTCTAAATTCTGAAGTGGGGTGGGTTATGAACATTTTGGTCACAAGTAGGGTGTCTCTTCAAATTGATATGCTAAAAATATTTGTTGAATATAGTCAGACAATTAAGTTCACTGTGTCCTTACATTGGCAGCACTGTACAAACAGCTTGGTGTCATAACCTTGGCAATCAGTGTCTCACAGTTGTGTTCGTGTTGACATGTGGCAGTGCCTTGCTGAGTGGCATTCATTATTGTTGTTGTGTGTTTTTGTGTGCCATCGTAAGAATGTCAGAGATTGAATTAGAGCAACACACAAACAAACATGAAATTTCTTGTTCAACTTGGCAGGAGTGGAAGTGAAATCAAAGACATGTTAATCCAAATTGATGGGGGTAATGCCATGAAGAAAACAGCAGTATACAGATGGATTAAATGTTTTTCTGAGGGGACAGAAAGTGTCACTGATGAAGAGAGGTCAGGGTGGTCAGTAACAAGTAGAACTGATGAAAACACTGCAAAAATTCATCAAATTGTGCATCAAAATTATTAGCTGATTGAGAAGCATCACAGATGAACTTAACATTGATAGAGAAACAGGAAAATCTTCACTGAAAATCTTGGCATGAGAAAGATGTTTGCCAAAATGGTCCTGAAGGAGCTCACTGATGAACAAAAGCAAAGGAGAGTTGAAGTTTGTTATTTTTTAAAAAAGATTTATTTTATTGAGAGGTGAGAGAAAGAGGGAGGGCCCAGAGTAGTCTCCATAGTTGCACATCATTAGTTGTGACCTGGTTTTATTCTACACAGGTGGATTTGGGGCCACACAGGGTGGAACTGAATGGGGGGCTTCCCACATGGGAGGCAAGAACCTTCTCCGCCATCCCAGTGGTTACCAGTTGCGCTGCAGTTCAGCATATAGGTTTGCACGGGCCAGGGCCAGGATTTGATTCCCGGACCTCATGGTTGCAAGGCAAGTATTCAGCCTGTTGACTTATCCCAGCATTCCTGAGAGTGAAACTTTGGCAAGACCTTTTGGAGAGGTAAGACAATGTTTTGGGCCATATTATCAATGGTGATGAAACATGGCTGTACCAATAAAACCCTGAAACAAAATGTCCAAGTGCACAATAGAAGTCAACCAATTCCCCATGACCAAAAATGTTCCATCAGCCCAAATCAAGAGTTAAAACAATGTTGCTAAATTTTATTTATTATGAATTTGTACTGACTACACAGTCAACCAAGTTGACTATTTGAAAGTGCTGAAAAGTCTTCATGAAAAGAAGAAGTTGGACAAAAATGACCTGAACATTTTACCAACAACTCATCACAACAATGCACCAGCTCACACAGTACCGTCTGTGGGGGAGTTTTTAGCCAGTCAACAAATAACTGTATTGGAACACCCTCCCTGCTCACCTGATCTGGCCCCCCAATGACTTTTTTCTTTACTGGAAGATAAAGGAAATATTGAAAGGAAGACATTTTGATGACAGTCAGGACACCAAGAGTAATAAGACAAGGGCTCTGATGTCCATTCCAGAAAGAGTTCCAACATTGCCTTGAAGGGTGGACTAGGCAGTGGTGTTGCACAGGTTCTCAAGGATAGTACTTCGAAAGTGACTGTAGTGATGTTCAGCAATGAGGTATATAGCACTCTTTCTAGGATCAGTTTGCAAACTTAATTGTCAGACCTATATTAAACAAAGAGAAAGAAACTGATTCATTAATAAGAATTGTATATTCATTTCTTTATATTAAAAATAAAGGATTTATTACATGCATATATCATTGTATGTTATACAATATGAATTTGTTTTTATTTCCCAGTTTTTCCATCATTGATATCATTATACAAAAATCAATAAAAGTAGAGGTAACTTATAAAGTTATGAAGTATTTTTCAAAACATACTTAGTGATCTTCTGGATTTTATGTAACCAGAATGTTTCACACTTTCAGTAGCTTGGTTTGTTTTTTTGTTTTTTAACTGTGGTTAAGGTGTGAGTTGTTCAGGGTCAGGGAGTTGTTTCATATGTACATGGGCTTGTGAGGTTTGAATTTCTCCCTGTTGCCAAAGGAGTGAGGACCCAGGCTTTCTTTCTTCCTTTTTATTGAGATATAATTGACATATTAGTTTCAGATGTACAATATAATGATTCAATATTTGTATATATTGCAAAATAATCTTCAAAATAAATCTAGTTTATATCTGTCAGTATACATAGATCTTAATACATATTTTTTTCTTGGGATGAGTATTTTTCTCTAAAATTTATTTTCATTAAAATATAGTTAATATACAGTATTGTATTATTTTCAGGTATACAATATAGTTATTCAACATTTATATACCCAATAAAGTGACCACCACATAAGTCTGGTGAACATCTGACATTGTACAAAGTTTATTACAATATTATTGGCTATATTCCCTGTGCTGTACATTACATCCACTCTAGCCTTCTTATAGTTCCTTGAATACTCCAGGCACACTTCTGGCTCATGATATTTCCTGGAATTATCTTTCCTCTGATGTCCACTTGCTTTCTCTCACATCTTTCATGCTGAATTGGGTGTCCCCAGGATGCCACTTATTAAGAGTATATTACATCTCAGACATTTAAATTCCTTTTTAAGTTAATGTATGAATCTTGAAAGCAATCATTTCACAGAGGTTAACTGATGTGCCTTAGCTCAAGTAGCTAGTAAGAGGCGGGGTGGGTGGGGATTTAAACACTAAATCTTAAGAGTATCCAGCTGTTTTTTCTTTTTTTTCCCTTTTCCCGTCCCTTCTCTTCCCTTCCCTTCTTTTCTCTTAACTCTTGAAGAAGCAACCACTCTGCCAAACATATTTCACTTTACAGTTGGGTATTCCAGGTCTCTGAGCAGGTACACTTCCTAGGGCAAATTCATACAGGCAGGCTATTGTTTCTAATTTGTGTTATATGAGTTGAGTTAGTATGGGAGATCTCCTAGCTAGCACCTGATCACCCTAGAAGCATTGGATAAAAAGTCTGAATTTTCAAACAAGACATTTAAGCCTTTTCCAAGTCCCTTCCTCTAAGGTCATTCTAAGATATGGGTCAGTTCTTGTCACTCCTTGGCTTAAATTTCTTTAATTTACCACCCTCTGACATGCTCTCTTTATAGGACAAATTCTTTGGCCTGCCACTTGAAGCCTTTCCTGCTCTGTCCCTCTCCTCTCCCTGGTTTCATTCCCTTTTAATTCTCCATCTCCCATCAAAACGAATTACTTGCTGTTGCCTGAGTGTAGCATTTTAATCTGTCACTCCTTGTTGCACATGCTTCCTGAACCACTTTCTTTCCCTCCCATTTTTACCTGAAGAATTCCTTTTGGAGCTTTGGAACTCAAGTCAGAATATACCTCTTTCCCTGACCATCTCCCAACTTGAAGACATGCCCCTCTTTTGTGCTCTGTGACTATTTAGCTCTCTGAGGGTCCTCTACTGTCTCAGTGTTCCCAGCATACAGAATAGGGTAGGGTATCATCCTAAATGGGCTGTGATGCTATCTTCTCCTCTCCATTTTCTTCCACTAGTTCAGGCAGGTTTCATATGGGAAGGAGCAGGTGCTCTGGTTCAGAATGACGTTGGCTGTGACCTTCAGGCTACCCTCCCTAAGGGAACCAATGCCTGAGACAACCAGGAGAGAAGCCAGGGGAGAAAGCCCAGAATTAGCCCTTGGGGAAGCCAGCTGCCTTCTAGGGCTCTTAGCCTGTCAGAGCAAACCTCGAGCATATTCTTGCTGAAATAATAATTTATAATATTTATGATGTACCTTCCATGTTCTAGGCACTATTCTGACTTTACCTGTATGTACATTTATATTACATAATTTTCACAAAAACAATGACCGCTGGAACTTAGAGATTGTCCTAGGTTACACAGGAAATGACAAAGTCAGGATTCAAATCTGAGCATTCTGTTTTTAGAACTCATGCCAGCAATCACTCTACTATATTACCTACCTGGCTTCTGATCTCCAGTTTCCTGCCTACCTTCCGTGGGAAATCTGAGTGTCCCAAGACAAGGACCCAGGCTTCTCTCGCTCCCGCTGCCTCCTTCTCTCAGGAGTATGGGCGCAGGGATGGTTCTGAGAATTCTTAGAAGCAGAAGGGGATCTCCCAACTGGCAGGGGCCTCTAGAGGCTCAAGGAGAGAAAAGGTGACAGCATGTGCACGGGAAAGGCCTGGCTGGGGTGGCAGGTGAGGGAGCGGGGAGCTAACCGGGAGTCCAGGCATTGTCTCTTAAACTATATAACCTTGGGTAAAGTTCTTGCTTCTTTCCGAGCCTTAGTTTCCCCGTTTGGGGGCGTTCCACTTTCGGGTGCCCCCTCTCGTCAGAGAGCTTTCCTTTTTCCAATAAACTTCTGCTTAACCTTAAAAAATTTTTTTTTCTTCCCCGTTTGTAAAACGAGGGCTGATCCACCATCGCCAAAAGAGGGGACATTCTCAGTGGTACTGGGAAAAGGGCCGGGCATGACGCCAGGGAGAAGACGCTATCGGGGTCTCCGCCTACAGCCTGGAGACAGGATGAATTGGGCTTTGGAGCTCAGTCCCGCTGCACCATCCCTGTGACAGGGCCCGGGTGAGGCAGATCTCGAACTCTAATTGGGAGGCAGACGTGAGGGCAGAGGGAGCAGGGGCCTGGGTACCGGCTCTGCGTGACGCGACCCCTCATCCTGCACCTCCTCAGCCTTCTCAGGAGCCACAGCCTCACGGGAGTGGCGGTTGTGTGCGACACAGCGCGCTGCGGCGACCGCCGGGAACGCCGCGGCCCGTGGGGCCCAAAGAGCATCACGTCATCCTTTCCGCCGGGCGCCCGCGCCCTCCCCGACAGCGCCTGCGCAGGCGCAGCGGGCGGGGTCTGCGGCGGGGGCTCTCCTCCGCGCTCCCCGCCGTCCTCCGAGCTCGCTCGGGCCGCGGCGCTCTCGGCTGAGGTAGCGGCGCAGGGGGAGGCGTCCAGGATGCGGCGCGGGGCAGCCCGGTGCCCCACTGCCCCGTCACGGCAGCGGTCGCGGGGACCGGGCCGGGGGCGGCGGCCCGAGCCGCGGTAGCGGCGGCGGGAGGGGCAGTCTGAGGACGGGCGGTCGCCCGGGTGCGGGGGCTCCGCGCTCCGCACGGCCCAGCCCGGCTCGGCTCCGGCGCCATGAGCGGCAGCGGCGGCGGCGGCGGCGGCGGAGGGGGCTCGGCGCCCAGTCGTTTCGCCGACTACTTTGTCATCTGCGGGCTGGACACCGAGACTGGGCTGGAGCCGGACGAGCTGTCGGGTGAGTGCTTGCCGAGCCCGGGCTGCTACCCCGCGCCCGCTGCGGCCAAGAACCCCCGAGTGAACCTCTTCTCTCCCCCGCTTTGTCCTGGGAGCCGGGTGAGGGTCGGTCGGAAGGACCCAGGGCGGGTGAGGGGCGTCAGGCTGGAGGAGGGGAAACGGGATGAGGGGCTCTGAACCTTGAGGGGCTGGTTCGAAAGGCCTCTCCGCCCCGCTGCGCTGTTGTCACGTCGTTCCGGACTAGGAAGAGGGAAGGTTGTGTGTTCTTAGTCTAATGACTTAGTATAAAATAAAGAGAAGCCTGTTCTCGAACACCCATTAGGTAGGGAAGAAGGCATCCTGGGTCCTAGGGAAAGTAAGTTCCACCCAGACTTTAAAAAAAAAAAAAAAGCAAAACAAAAACTTGGTGAATTTATCTGGCTTCTTACCAAGAAGCCTGTGATAACAGTTCCTCAAAACCGTTCTAACCCAGCCCTGGGCCAGGGTTAATGGGAAGTAATAAAGTGAACTTGGGCCACACCAGGAAAGGTGAGCACTCCCTTAGTACTAGAAAGGGCTTGAACCCCGGGGCCATACCTTTTTTAAATGAAAAGTTATGTCCTTTATCAGGCCAACTTTATTTGTGAATAAAAGGCAGCAACCTATTTGCAGAGCTTGGGTTGCATAGTGATGCTTCTGAAGTCGTCTTTGAAAGGGAAGTGGTGGGGAAATGAAGATGGGACCTGGGTCCGATTTACCATTGAGGAAGGGTATCAGAATTGTGAAATCCCTGTAAATTCCACTGCACCTTTATTGGAGTCTTTGAATTAACAACAGTTTTGAAAAAGTTTTTGTCTGGAGTGCCCAGTTTGCAAGTTTCATGTGGATGGAGATTGTTGTGTGATCCTGATTTGATGAGGAATACTCTTCCTAGTGTCCATGTCATGATGTAGTCACTGTAAAATTTCTCCAGTTGATTAGTTTTATTTTGCTTCAGAGACGATACGACAGGTTTGTTTTTGTCACCAGAAAAATTCCAGTGTTTCTTAATGAAAATTAGGTGCATACCTCAAATGACAGAAATGAACTGTCTTTAAAAAACGCAGTAAACTGATGACCTTTTAACAAGGTCAGAACAAGTATACTATTTTTTCTAATAGCAGGTAGAGAAAAAAATCATGAAGCAATAGTAGTTAATACTAGGCTTTTTGTTGGGGTGGCTTTATTTAAGTTCACTTTTATATGTCTTCAACATCTACAGATGTTAATTTTTCATTTGTTTCATATTAAATTTGTGATTTTGGAATTCGGTTCATGGTATTGGAACTGAATGGGACCGCAAACAGGAAAATGAGGAAGAACTGCAGGGCCAAATCCTGTTAATTGCCTGACTTTTGGTCCACTGTTTCTCTCATGACACTAAACTGCATCTCATTGCCTGCTTAGTCTTTAGAAAACAGTAACATGTTGAGAAAGGCTAAAACACACACACGCACACACGCACCCACGGTCTTTCCCAGTAAAAGAAACTTTAAGGTGGTGGGATAAACTAGTTTTTTATAAATTTTTTTTTAAAGATTTATTTTATTGAGAGAAGGTGAGAGAGAAAGAGGGTGGGTAAGAAAGGGCCCAGAGCAGTTGGACATCGTTAGTTGTGGCGAGGTTTCATTCCACACAGGTGGATGTGAGCCTGTGCAAGGGTGGGTTTGGGGTGGGAACCAAACCCAGGGCCTCCTGTATGAGAGGCTAGAAACCTCACCACTGCTGTGCCATCCCAGTGGTTACTGGTTGCACCACAGTTCAGCGTATGGGTTTGCACGGCTGGGATCAGCAATCTAACCCTGGACCTCACAATTGTGAGGCAGGTAAACCGCTGAGCTATACCGGCATCCACTAAGCTACTATTTTTATGCTGTGTTTTTGAGTGCCTATTAAATTATACAGACATTTAATTTCAGAAAATAAAGAGAATGGTTTGTAAATAATAAAGCATAGAAATGAAGCTGGGAAGTGATTTGTTAAAAGAGTATGGGTTTTGGGGTTAAACCAGGGTGTTCAATCTTTTGGCTTCCCTGGGCCACATTGGAAGAATTGTCTTGGGACACATGTAAAATACACTAACACTAATGATAGCTGATGAGCTAAAAAAAGTCGCAAAAAAGTTTCGTGTTTTAAGAATGCAAATTTGTGTTGGGCAACCCTCCTGGGATGAAGGGTGGACAATCTTGGGTTAAAGGTTTGCCCCTCTTCTATTGACTATCTCTGTTACTGGGGGCAAATTAGATAACTCATCTGTAAAAAAGAGAATGTAAATAAAAACCATTTCATCATTTAGATCTTCAAAAATGTTAATTCTCTTTAAGTAAATATTTGTTTTTTAGTAAGCTAAAATTATATTCCTTTGAAAGCTTATTGGGGGGATAAGGAAAGAGGACTGAATTGTATAAAATGTATAAAGAAGGGTATTTTTTTGGCTTTTAATATGTGGTTGCAGTAGTGGAATGCCAAGACCATTTATTCAGTAGCTGACTTTTGTTAGCATAGGCACTTATTGAAAGGTTTCTTTTTTTCCTTCACTTCATTTCTGGTGGGTTGGAAGGTGAATCTGGACTACCCAGAGAGAATTTTCAAATAAAACAAAACAGAATATAAATAGCTATATATGGGCAGGCTTGAGACTCTGGTGCATTTTCTCTGCTCAACTTGCCTTTTTGCTCCCAAACTGGTGGTCATAGTAAGTGAAATGACAGGAGATTGTGAATTGCACCCAGATGCTTTTGGGAGGTACTGAGGAGTCTATGTTCCCTTCAAGCAAATTAAGTTATATGAGGTCTGTCCAGAAAGTATCCAGCCACAAGTTCTTGTTATATTGACAACGGCTGGATTTTTTCTGGACAGCCCTGGTATGTATCGGGTAGCTTCTGTACTCTTAAAAAAGTGAATCCAGGGCAAGCCAGATGGCTCAGTGGGTTAAGTGCTCACTGTGCAGTCCCGGGGACCAAGGATCGACTCCCGGCCCCAGCCTGTGTAGACCCATATGCTGAACTGGGGAGTGCCCCAGTTCAGTTCTCACAGGGTTGAGACCCCGGCCCAGTTCCTGCCTTGTGTAGCCCTGCACCCACCTGTGGAATGAAACTATGTGGAAAAACCGATGATGTGCAACTATGGAGACTGTTCTGGACCCTCCCCCTTCTCTCTGTCTTTGTATCTCTCTGTCTCTGTATCTTTCTCTCTCTGTCAAAAACAATAAAAATAAATCCCCAGCTCAGCATACGGGTCTGCACAGGCCGGGGCTAGGATTCGATCCTTGGTCCCCGGGGTTGCAAAGTGAGCATTTAACCCACTGAGCCATCCCGGCTTCCCCCGCACAGATTTTTTTTAATTAAAAAGAAAATACTCATATAGTCTTTCCAACTAAATTTGGCATGTAATTTTAACCTACCTTGGGTGCTCTATAACTGTTTTTGTATATTAATCTCTTCTCTGGACTTATTTGCTCTATCTTATAAATCCCCCACCTCCTCACCACCCTACACCCATAGCATCCTTGACCTTTGCAAATACTAGAGGTAAGCTATCAGGATAAGAGTTTTGCTTCACCTAGGAGTCTGAGCTTCAGAGCTT
This sequence comes from Craseonycteris thonglongyai, assembly GCA_004027555.1. Classification (NCBI taxonomy): domain Eukaryota; kingdom Metazoa; phylum Chordata; class Mammalia; order Chiroptera; family Craseonycteridae; genus Craseonycteris; species Craseonycteris thonglongyai. The sequence goes on from PVKE010018019.1 coordinate 19,334, forward strand.
AGAAATGCCACGACAAAATGACCATGACAGAATTTGCACAAAATTGGCCAGACTGATAAAAGAAAATAAAAAATAAAGTTTAGCTCATATTGATTCCCTGTTTGAAATTGGTTCATCAAACTTTGTATAGCCACTTTATCTCTGGGAAGAAACAGGCTTTTTTTTTCTTTTAAATAAGTTATCCTTAGCCATCAAGGATATGCAAATCAAAACCACAAAGAGGGGGATGCCAGGATAGCTCATGAGAGCTTGACTTGCAACTGCAAGGTTCAGGGGATCAAATCCCAGCCCCGACCAGCACTAGTGGTGCAACCAGTAACTACTGGAATGATGGTGAAGGTTCTCCCCTCCAATGTGGGAGGCTCCCAGTTTGGTTCCTGCCCCATGCAGCCCCACATCCACCTGTGGGGAATGAAACTATCACAACTAATGATGTACAACTATGGAGGCTGCTCTGGGCCCTCTCCCTTCTCTCTCCCCTTATCTCTCTCTCTCTCTCTGACCTACTCTCAAACAATAAAATAAATCTTAAGAAAACAAAACAAAACACACACACAAGGAGATACCTACCACTTCATATCCACTAGGATGCCTGTATTAAAAAAGACAGATAACAGTATTGGTAAGGATGTGGAGAAATTGTAACCTTCATATGCCACTAGTGGGAATGTAAAGCTATTTTGAAAAATAGTCTGGTAATTTCTCAAAAGGTTAAACAGAGTTGCCACATGATCCAGCAATTCTAGATATTCCCAAGAGAAATGAAGGCACAGGTCTACACAAAAACATGTACACAAATGCTCACTGCAGCATTTTTCATTATAATTAAAATATAAACAACCCAAATGTCCCTCAAATGGCGAATAAATAAAATGTGGTATATTCATACCATGAAATATTATTTAGCCATAAAAAGAAGTAACTAATACATGCTACAACATAAACCTTGAAAACATGCTAAATGAAAACCAATCACAAAAGATCATATAGTATATATTCCATTTATATGAAGTGTCCAGTACTGGCAAATCTATAATAGAGATTAAAACCGGAAACCAGGATGGCTTAGCGAGTTGAGAGCTCCCTTTGCAGCCCTGGGGACTAAGGATCAAATCCCAGCCCCAGCCCATGCGGATCCATATGCTGAAATGGGGTATGCTTTTATGCGGGAGGCCCCCAGTTCAGTTCTCGCCTGCCCCTGTTCGACCCCCCAGTTTGGCCCCTGGCTCGAGGGCACATGCCTCCCATAGGGAGGCCCCCAGCCCAGTTCCAACTCTGTGGGACCCCTGCCCACCTGTGTGGAACAAAAACTGATGACATACAACTATGAAGACTGCTCTGAGCCCTCCCCCTACTCTCTGTCTGTCTCTGTCAAGAACTATAATATAAATCTTAAAAAAAAAAAAAATTATTTCAGTGTATTTTCAAAGGTCTAAGTAGACTCATACAGGCCACTGGCTAGTCTCCCTTCTGTATGACTCCAATTCACTCTCTTAAATTCTTAGCAAGACCGTGTGCTCAGAGCCTAAGAAAAATGGAGTAGTGAAAGCATGAACCTAAGATATGTACTTGCATCTCAAGGTTGGGTGCAGGTCAGTTCAGAGGAACGTAAAGATTCTAAGATTAAAAAATAGGTCATGAGCATTCTGAAATCTCAAAGCTCAGGCAGAGATAGAAAAAGTAATCTCAGGGTAAGCCTTCTACTGTAGTCACCTGGTGGTGATAAGAAGAAAAAAAAAAAATACAGATGCCTAAGAAACCCACACATCAAAGTGGTAGAAACCATCTACCTCCCTACTGAGGATGTACCAACAATAATGAAAAAAATAAATTAAAAGTGAGTCTTCCAAATCTACTTATCTATCTGACAAGTTCAAAAGCTAACAAGCAGACAGAATTTCCTAAAGTTGGCTAGTCTTGTGCTTCACTCATAAAATAGATGACCCTCTTCTCCCCTTCCAACCCAAAACACTTCCTCAACTAACCAGAAAACAAAATTCATTTTCACACTTTTCTCAGTACCTTGCATAACAAATAATTACATGACTTGCATAAATGCTTAAGTTTTCAAAAAAAGGGGAAGAGGTGACGAGAGACTCCTATAAAATCCAATGATCTGAGTCTTTATTCAACACAGCAAGCTCCATGCTTGCATTCAGAGAATGAATCATAATTTTTCTCCACAAAACCAGAAGGAACAATGAGCTTCTTTAATTTGCTTGTTCTGGATTCACTTTTTTTTTTTAAGATTTATTTTTATTATTTTTGACAGAGAGAGAGAAGGGGGAGGGCCCAGAACAGTCTCCATAGTTGCGCGTCATTGGTTTTTCCACATAGTTTCATTCCACAGGTGGGCGCGGGGCTGTGCAGGGCAGGGAATGGGCCGGGGTCTCACCCTGGTGAGAACTGAACTGGGGGCACTCCCCAGTTTAGCATATGGGTCTGCAGGGGCCGGGATTCTATCCTTGGTCCTCGGGGCTGCAAAGTGGCTGGCTTCCCCTCTTTTTCTTTTTTAAAATTAAATTTAGTGAGGTGACATTGGTTAGTAAAATTACATAGGTTCCAGGTGTACAGTTTTATAGTACATCATCCATGTGTTGCATTGTGTGCTTACCAATGTGCAAGTATATATATATATATATATATATATATATATATTTTTTTTTTTTTTTTTAAGAATTATTGTTTGAAAAGTGAGAGACAGTGACAGACAGACAGAGAGAAGTGGGGTGAGCCCAGAGCAGTCTCCATAGTTACTCTACATCATTAGTTGTAAAATATTTCACTCCACACAGGTGGATGTGGTGCTGTGTGGAGAGGGAACCGAACTGGGGGTAGTTCAATGTATGGGTTTGCATGGGCCGGGCCAGGACTTGATCCCCAAACCTGTCAGTTGCAAGGCAAGCATTCAACCTGTTGAGCTATCCGGGCATCACCTATGAGAGTATATTCTTAAACATAAGAGAACCCCACTTTATACTCGCTTAGGTAGAAGGGCTCACATTGAAGGATCACAGTATACTTTTTTTATTGTTAAATTTATTGGGGTGACATTGGTTGATAACAATTACATTGCTTCCAGGTGTACAATTCTACATTACATTGTCTGTGTATTTCATTATGTGCTCACCACCCAGAATCAGCTCTTTCCATCACCATATATTTGATGCCCCCTGATCACATTATACTTGACTGATGCTGGGTCCCTGCTTCTCTCTTCTTAGGAGGAAATCCTGAGTCACAGTGTTTGGTGATCAAACCAATTCTTTTAGACTCTGCTCAGCCCTTCCTTCCTTCCTAGATTAAAAATAAAGTTTTCTTTGCTTTAAGGCCTGCTTTGGCAACACACATTTCCAAGTCCTACCCGTATATCCTTTTATAAGCTTGTTTTTTGGCTAACTGGTGAAAGATGTACTTGGACTTGGCTCCTCAATTTCTGTTGCCATGCCTGGATTTGAATTACTGTCAGGTGGTTTTAGAGGTCTCTCAGGAACCTAGGTACACATGAAGGAACTATACTTGATCTGTTTTAGGTTCCTGTTGGATATAGCATAGGATCCAGTGAAAAAGAGAAAGCCTTGCCTTTTAGAAGCTGGTCACTTATAGAATACAGTGATTACACACAGGTTATCCTTACCATATTTTTAAATTTACTTCTCAAACGTTATTGAGGCAGTTATTGGTCAAATGTCTGTTTTCCATATGTTCTGTGATATCTGATTTTTTTTGGAGTACATAGAACCCTGGTCTGGGTTTATGAGAGTGGTAGAGTCCTGCCATGGTGGAAAATGAGAGCCTATACCAGCTCTGAAGCTGTTTCCAGTATGCTTCCAAGGGATCATGTATAACTCCAGAAAGTAAGATGGGAAGAAGTATAGTTTATTGTTTCTTTTTAAAAATTTTTTTTATTGTTTTTGACAGAGAGAGAGAGAGAGAGAGAGAGAGAGAGAGAGAGAGAGAGAGAGAGAGAGAAAGAGAGAGAGAGAGAGAGGGAGAGAGGGAGAGAGGGATAGAGACAGAGAGAGTTACAGAGACAGAGAGAGAACAGATCTGGGGGCACTCCCCAGTTCAGCACATGGATCCACACAGGCAGGGGCCGGGATTCAATCCTGGGTCCCCGGTGCTGCAAAGTGAGCGCTTAACCCACTGAGCCATCCCAGCTTCCCCAAGGTATAGTTTAGACCATCAGATTTCTCAAATATTATTTATTTATTTATTTATTTATTTTTGACAAGAGAGAGAGAGAGAGAGAGAGAGAGAGATACAGATACAGATACAGAGAGATACAGAGACAGAGAGAGAACTGAACTGGGGGAGCTCCCAGTTTAGCATATGGTTCTGCACGACCCGGGTGGGGCTTTGATCCCGGGTCCCTGGCACTGCAAAGTGAGCGCTTAACCCACTGAGCCATCCAGGCTTCCCCTAGATTTCTCAAATATTATACTTAGGATATTTGCTTGATTGCCATCCTTGGGATCTGTCATAGTATCTTGTTAAAGAGAGCCAGGTTAGTAATTTTCTGTTGCTTTTGTTCATTAGTGTGATGGGTAAGTTAGGTCAAAATTTTGCTAGGCCATCTGTGGTCTACTGTATGATCTGAACTAGTGGATTAGTCTAAAATGTTTTCATGGAGTGGTGAGAGGCCAAAACAGGGAAAAGGTATGTAGAGGTTCCTCTTATTAAGCTTCATTCCTCAGTGAGTGTGGGATTTCTTGATTTCTAAACTATTGCCAGTTGGCAAAACATGATATGAATGTGCATACGTTTAGGTTGGTCATAGAGTCAAAAAATATCAGTTAGAAATCAGAGATAGTTCAGCCACCACTTTTGACAGATGGTAATGATTAATATTTGTACATGACTTTATAGTTTTGCAGTGTACTTATAAACAGTTTAAAGTTTTTTCAGCTTTACTTAAAATACAATTTTTTGGTTCAGTATCACACAAGTTAGAAAGAACTGTTAGAACTCAGGTGTTCTATCTGCTGTCTCACCATTGATGAGGTTATTATTTTTTTAATTATAGATTTGGGAAAACTGAAGCAATGTCTTAGTCATTGCATAACAGAGCTGTGCATGGCCTCTTTAATTCCGTCCCCAACTAACATAGCAGTAGAGAAGCTCTGTCAGGAGAGGAGCCAGGTCACTTTAAGACTGTTTATTTTATGTGTATATACTTTTTCCTGTCTCCCCACTCTTATCAGTTCTGGAAATGTTTTTCTTAGAACAAATAGTTAGTAGGGCTTTGTTTCTACAAAGCTCCCTTTTTGTGTGTGTGACTATTTCAGAAAGTTTTATGCTTTTTTTTGTCTGAGATTTGTTTTCCTTTAAAAAAGTTTGCTTTTGCTAATAACCTCAGAAATTTCTCAATAGAGCTTGCAATTTGCATCTTTTGTGGTTTAAGTTTGGGGGCTGATTGTGACTTCTGGTTTACCATATTTATAATGAAAGGATATGATGGGAAGCAACAGAGAAACTTTTGGGATTTTTTTTAAAGGCAGGAAGAGAGAGGAGGAAATGATGTACGTAGAAATAATCATGATAAACCACGATTTACAGGCTACCTCAGAAATGTTGTGGGTTCAGTTCTAGAGCACGACAATAAAATGGGTGATATTCTGCTGGAGGGTCTTGCTTTCAATTTGTAAAAAATACAACAGCTGTATAGCAAAATAAAGTGAAGTGCAGTAAAGAAGTATTGCCTGTAGTAAGTATTACCTACCTTTTATTATCCTATTTATAACAAATTACATGCGTTTTTGTTTTTTTTAAAGAAATATTAGAATTACTTTCCAGGAATGTAAAAGCACTTGGTTCTTTTCTCAGTTGTGTAATTTCTTTTTTCTTTTTTTAAAAATTTATTTTATTGATTTTTGACAGAGAGAAACAGAGACAGAGAGACAGAGAAGGGGGAGGGCCCAGAGCAGTCTCCGTAGTTGACATTAGTTTTCCATATAGTTTCACTCCACAGGCAGGCACAGGGCTGCGCAGGGCAGGAACTGGGCCGGGAGCCTCCAACATATGTCCTGGCAAGAACTGAACTGGGGGCACACCCCAGTTCGGCATGTGGGTCCACATGGGCCGGGGCCGGGATTCGATCCTCGATCCTCGGGGCTTCAAAGCGAGCACTTTACCCGCTGAGCCATCCCAGCTTTCCCTCAGTTGTGTAATTTCTGATGCCTTTTTTTTTATTTTTATAATTTTATAATAATGGCCTTCTTACAATGTGTTAGCCTTGTTATGGAGATAGGTATTAAAGACAGTTCTTTACATACTATTATAGTTGCTTGATAAAGATTTGTTGTATTTTTTTTTAAGATTTACTTTACTGGTTTTTGACAGAGAGAGAGAGAGAGAGGGAGAGAGAGACAGAGAGACAGAGAGACAGAGAGAAGGGGGAGGGCCCAGAGCAGGCTCCATAGTTGACAGCATTCATTTTCGACATAGTTTCATTCCACAGGTGGATGCAGGGCAGTGCAGAGTGGAACTGGGCAGGGGGCCTTGGGCCTCGGGCCTCCTTGAGCCTTCTGGAGCCTCCTGTGGCCTCCCACATGAGAGGCATGTCCCAGGCGGGAGCTGAACCGAAGGCCTCCCTCATACCCTAGTTCAGTGTATGGGTCTGCATGGGCCAGGGCTGGGGCTACAACTGGGACTCGATCCTCAGACCTCGAGGCTAGAAAGCAAGTGCTCAACCCTCTGAGCCATCCTGGCATCCCCTAGTTAGGATTTAATTACAAGGAACAGAAACTAATTCAAACAAGATGGGAGGACAAAGGGGATTTATTTCAAATTATAACATTATATATTGATAAAGAACATCTTAGAAGAATATCCCACATCAGTAAAAAGATCTTTTGGTGAATATATATAGTATTTAAATTTTTTCTTTTTTCAAATATTCTTGTACATATATTTTCACACTTATGGGAGTCATTCTAGAGGATTAATTGCTAAAACTAGACTTTGTTGAGTTCAAGGACTATTTCATATTTAAAATTTTAATACATATTGCCAAATTGCATTCCTGAAAAGGTTAGGTTCTCACCTACTGTGTTTAAGATTCCACCATTTTTTTCTCTACATCTGTAATAAAATGTTACTGCTTTTTAAAAGTATTTCCAGTCTGTTAGGAAGAAAATACCTGTTTTAGTCTGAATTATTGTGAGACTGAACATTTTTTCAGATATTGTATATACATTTGTATATTTCTTCTATGAATTACCTGTTCAGGTCCTTTGTTTATTCATATACAGTGATACCTTGGAATCCAAATTCCAAGGGGCACCCAAACTCAAACAGCTTGGAATCTGAATGAAAAATCAAGCAAATTTTGCCTCCGAATCTGAACGCCATCTTGTTGTTCGTGTTGGATGTATACAGCCCATAGCTTTATCCAAATGCCCACTTGGTGTTCAGGTGGGGAGGAAGAGAGAGACCCTGGAACCGTTCCCTCTGGTGAAATCAAGGGCCTTCTTAGCATGTGGTCAAAAACCCAGGCAGCTATTGAGAAGTGACACCCCAGTAAAGCCCTAGTTGACAGGTGTGTTATGTTGTTTGATGATAACATCATTGAATATTACAGAAAAGTGCAAAAAGGTCGCCAACATCAGACCACTTTGGAACGTTAGTTCTCAAAAGCAAACACAACCAGTGACCCCAAATAATACAATAGCAAAGGGCATTAAAAGACAAAGAATGCAGACACCTGAAGTTATCATGGAAGATGGCTCTTCATCTCTTAAAACATACACATGTGTCGTCATCATTATTTTTTTTAATTTTTATTTAAATATTATTACTTGTTAATATTTTACCTTAAAATTAATAAAATTAATATTTTACTTTAAATCCAGTGTATTTACTGTTAAAATAATTTTTTTTTTTAATTCGAGTTTGTGGCATCCAGGAACAGATTAATCCTGTCTCTGTTATTTTTTAAATAAAAAATAAAAATAAAAATAAAAAATAAAACTTGTCTTGGAATTCTAATGTTTTGGAGCTCGAACAGGTTTCTGGGGCAGATTAAGTTTGAATTCCAAGGCATCACTGTATCTTATGTCTTATCTTTTCTTCATTGATTTGTAGAAACTTAGGAATACTTAGATTGTCAGGAAATACTTCAAAAAATAACTTGCAATGAAAAAAATGTATGCTAATATTTATAAAGTTGGGATAGTAAAAGAAATACAATTTTGTATCTTGCCTTTTTCTTTTTTTCTTTTTCTTTTTTTTTATAAGAGTTTATTTGAGCCATACTGACTGTATATGCTGGGAATCAGGATCTCGTATGCTCCCTGTATCCTACCTTTTTAATATACTATAATATTTCATTGATCATTTCCCCATGTTATTAAATGTGTCTTGGGTATTTTTCTCATGCCATTAAATATTCTTCATACACATGATTTTATATATTTTTTTTATTTATTTTTTTGAGAGAAGGTGAGAGAGAGAGAGAGATAGACCCAGAAAGGGGCAGGCCCAGAGCAGTGTCCGTAAGTTGCACATCATCAGTTGTTTTTACATAGTTTCATTCCACACAGGTGGATGTGGGGCCACACAAGGCGGAACCAAAGTGGGGGCCTCCTTCATGGGAGGCTAGAACCCTTGCTGCCATCCTGGCGGTTACCAGTTGCACACCTCAGTTCAGCATGTGAACTTGCACAGGCTGCCTCCAGGGTTCGATCCTCGAACCCCAGTTCTGCAGCACAAATGCTCAACCCACTGAGCCATCTTGGCATCCCCCATTTTAACCATTTTAAAATGTACCATTCAGTGGTATTTAGTACATTTCACAATGTTGTATAGCCATCACCATTATGTAGCAGTTCCATAACATTTTCCTCACCCCATATGACATTTTCATCATCCCATAAGGAAACCTGCATCCATGAAACAGTTGCTCTTTGTTTTCCCATCCCCAAGCTGCTGGCAATCACTAATCTGCTTCCTATCTATTTGGATTTGCCCTATTCTGGATATTTCATGTAAATGGAATCCTACAATATTGTGGCCTTTTATGTCTGGCTTCTTTCATGTAGAATAATGTTTTCAAGTTTCTACATTGTAGCATAAATTAGTACTCCATTCCTTTTTATGACTGAATAGTCTTTCATTGTATAACTACAGCGATCCCTCGTTTTTCGCGGTTAATGGGGACCAGAACCTTCCGCGAAAGCTGAAAAACCGCGAAGTAGGATTTGCCCCTAGGAATTTTCTCATGGGTCGATGTGGCACCGGAAACCAATCACGCGCCTTTATGAGAGCCCGTGGTATGTACTCTGAGTCAACTCATCTCTTTGTTTGACATGCAGGGATCCTTCTCTCTCACGCATCAACATGAAACAACGCTCCTTTCCGCAATGTGGCTGCCGACATGGTTGTATTTTTTCATTTTTAGTTTTTGATGAATATTTTGGAAAAACCCGCGAAGCACTGAAGCCGCAAACCATGAAGCGCGAAGTGGCGAGGGAACGCTGTATACCACATTTTATTTATCCAGTCATCTGTTAATGACCATTTGGGTTGTTTTTACCTTTTGCGTATTTTGTGAATAGTGCTGCTAATGAACATTCATGTGCAAAATTTTGTTTGAATACCTGTTTGAGTATATTCCCAGGAATGGTATTATTGGGTCATATGGTAACTCTCTGTTTAACCTTTTGAAGAATGTCACACTTTTTCACAACAGCTGCCCCATTTTTACATTCCCATTATGAACACATAAGGGTTCCATTTTCTCCACATCCTCGCTAATACTTTTCCATTTTTTAAAAAGATTTATTTTTTACTGTTTTTGACAGAGACAGATACAGAAAGAAGGGGGAGGGCCCAAATCAGTCTCCATAGTTGTACGTCATCAATTTTCAACATAGTTTCATTCCACACAGGAGGGTGGGGGGCTACACAGGGCAGGAATTGGGCCAGGGGCCTCCTGCATGGGAGGCACACCCCCATGAGCTGGGGGCCAGACCGGGGGCCTCCCACATGGGAAGCTCTTGATGAGAACCGAACTGGGGGCCAGACCTCAGTTCAGCATATGGGTCTGCATGGGCTGGGCCTGGGATTCCATTCTCGCACCCCAAGGCTGCAAAGTGAGTGCTTAACCCACTGAGCCATCCCAGCATCCCTGCTTTTCCATTTTTTGATATTACTATGTTTTAATCTGTGTTTCTTTGACTACTAAGGTAGATTTAAAAAAAAGCCATTTCTTAATCTTGTATTTGTATTGTGAATTGCCTATGTGTGCTCTTCATAATTTTCTTGCTAATGTTTTTTTTGGGAGGTTGGGGTGGTTTGAAATCGGGGTGCTTTTGAAGAGTAGTTAGGAAAGTTTATGAGTTTGCTATAGAAGTAGGATGGGTAAAGAAATGTGGTTTAGGGACGCTGGGATGGCTCAGTGGGTTAAGCACTCACTTTGCAGCCCCAGGGACCGAGGATCGAATCCTAGCCCTGGCCCGTGTGGACCCATATGCTGAACTGGGGAGTGACCCCAGTTCGGTTCTCACCGGGGCAAGACTCCTGTTATATGCAGCCCTGCGCCCACCTGTGGAATGAAACTATGTGGGAAAACTAATGATGTACAACTCTGGAGAATGTTCTGGGCCCTCCCCTGTATCTCTGTCTCTGTATCTCTCTCTCTCTGTCAAAAACAATAAAAATAAACCTCTAAAAAAAAAAAAAAGAAAAAGAAATGTGGTTTAAGGGGAAGCCGGGATGGCTCAGTG
>PVKE010018020.1:0-15089 GCA_004027555.1 Craseonycteris thonglongyai
CCTAGGTATTTCATTTTTTTGTTTGCAATGGCAAAGGGAATGGATCTTCTCATCTCTCTTTCTGAAGTTTCATTGCTGGCATACAAAAATGCAGTTGATTTTGGGACATTGATTCTGTAGCCTGCGACTTTACTGTATTTGTCGATTATTTGTAATAGGTTTCTGATAGTCTTTAGAGTTTTTTATATAAAGGATTATGTCATCTGCAAAGAGTGACAGTTTAAATTCTTCTCTTCAGATTCTAATACCTTTTATTCCTTTCTCTTCTCTGATTGCTCTGGCTAGAACTTCCAGAACAATTTTGAAGAGCAGTGGTAATAGGGGGCATCTCTGTCTTGTTCCTGATTTTAGGAAAATAGGCTTCAGCTTTTCCCCATTCAGTGTAATATTTGCTGAGTGTTTGTCATATATGGCCTTTATTATGTTGAGGTACATCCCTTGAATTCCCATTTTATTCAGTGTTTTTATCATAAATGGGTATTATATCTTGTCAAATGCTTTTTCTGCCTCAATTGAGATAATCATGTGGTTTTTATCCTTTGTTTGGTTTATGTGCTGTATTACATTGATTGATTTGCGTATGTTGAACCATCCTTGTGCCCCTGGGATGAATCCCACTTGGTCATGGTGAATAATCTTTTTAATGCATTGTTGTATTCTGTTAGCTAAAATTTTATTTAAGATTTTTGCATCAGTGTTCATCAGTGAGATTGGCCTATAGTTTTCCTTTGTGGTATTGTCTTTCCCAGGTTTTGGTATTAGGGTGATATTAACTTCATAGAAAGAGTTGGGTAGTACTGCCTCCTCTTGAATTTTCTGGAGTAGTTTGAGAAGGATGGGCATTAGTTCTTCCTTGAATGACTGGTAAAACCATCTGGTCCAGGCCTTTTGCGTTTGGGCAATTTTTGGATAATGATTTTAAATTCTGTACTGTTGATTGGTCTATTTAGGTTGTCCAAATCTTCTTGGTTCAGTATAGGTAAACTATATGTTTCTAGAAATTTGTTCATTACCTCTAGATTATCAAATTTGTTGGCATAGAGTCTTTCATAAAAATCTCCTATAATTGTTTGTATTTCTGCACATCGGTTGTAATCTCTCCCCATCATCCCGTATTCTGGATATATGAGATTTTTCTCTTTGCCCTTTGGTGAGCGTAGGGAGTGGTTTGTCAATTTTATTGATTTTCTCAAAGAACCAGCTCTATGTGGCTTTAATTTTATCTATTGTTTTTCTGTTCTAAATGTTATTAAGTTCTGCTTTAATTTTGTTTCACTTATTCCAAGTGTGCAAGCTCCTTTCGTAAAGAGTGCCCCTGATCTTCTGTAGGGGCTTTGGATTCTGTGGTGTTCATTGTGTTTGATATGGTTCTTTTTGCTTTACTCATGAGTATGTTTTCCCTCTGGGTTTTTTTTGTTTGTTTGTTTGTTTGTTTGTTTTGTGTTGTGTTTTTTTTTTCTATCAGATGGGCTTCTCTTTATTTTTTCTTATGGCATCTGTTTTGGGAGGAGATTTTTGGAGAGGGTTGGAGATAGCAGTTTCTCTGTCCTGGGATTGCTCTTCAGGTTGTTCTCTTAGCTGTTAGAAGGCAGGGTAGTGAGGGTGTGGGCCGGGAAGTTGGGGGCTTGTGAGTAAAAACTAGGGCAGGCCTGAGACACAATAGCAGATTCCTCTTCCAGCAGGGGGGCTGGTGGTTTAGTGCCATCGGGATGCAGGAGTTCTGGTCGTCCTGCTTTCCCCTCTGATCTGCTTTCACTTTAAATCACGTCTGTGATCTGGCAGAGCTTGGCCGAAGCTTGGGCCTCAGCTCAGCTGGCGGCTCTGCTGGGTCTCAAAGACCTGGGGAGTCACTCTAAGCACATCTAATGCTGTCGAGCATGCTGCCTTAGTGTCCACTCAAGCCACTGCCCTCTCTCCAAGAGCCCTGTTTTCAAAAGGTGCTCCCTCACAGTCAACTCGAAGAGCTCAGCTTTTTCTCCTTTGTAAATCAGGGGTGCCAAGCTGCTGTGGCCTGGTACCCTGCTCTGTCCACGCCCACCTGGGAAATGCAGCCACCCTGCTCCACAGTCCCTGTTCCATCTCAGGCTCCGTGATCTGATTAGGGCACCATGTGCCACCCCTTGAGTTCAGATGTTAAATGTCCACAGTCTCATGGAGCTTCCACTTTCCTTAGTTCTCGGCTTCCAGCCCACCCTCAATCTAGCTCCACTTTTACCATAGTACCCAAATCCCCCTTTGTTTTTGCCAGCTCCAGGCCCTGCTTTGCATCCCTATTCTCGAATTGCTCCTTCCCATTTCCTCTCCCGCTCTCCCTTTTTTCCTCTAACCTTCGGGTGTTGTTCTTTATTGTGTGGTTCTCTCAGTTGAGGGTGCTTCTCAGGGATACCCCTGTAGATTCCCCTTTGTTCATAAGTCCCTTTCCAGGTAGGTATTGGGGTCCTCTTCTCATACCATCATCTTTCCATTCCCCAGTATACGTTTTATATAAGTCATTTTAATATGTATTATTGATGACATGTAGTATTCTTAAAATATTTTTCTCAGTTATTTTTATTTTCCAATTACATTTTACATACAATATTATATTGGTTTTAGGTGTACAGTGTAGTGATGAGATATTTATATAACTTACAAAATCTTTACGCTGATACATCTGGTTTCCATCTGACACTATGTGTAGTTATTACAATGTTGCTGACTGTATAACCTATGCTGCAGTTTATACACCTGTGATTATTTTATGACTATGAATTTGTACTTCTTGATTTCTTTTCCCATTTCACCCACCTCTTCCACCCTCTTCCCACCACTCCAACAAATCTAGTACTAATCTGACACTACCCACAGTTATAGCAACATTATTGACTATAGTCTCATGTTATATTTTATATTGCCATAACTATTGCATTGTAGCTACCAAACTGAACTTCACAACCACTTTCCCTTATTTCACCTCTCCACCAAACCTCCTACCATCTGGCAATTAACCAAGTGTTTTCTATATCTATGAATCAGTTCCTATTTTGTTTATTGTCTTTAGATTTCACCTAAGAAATTCAACTTTTATTTGTCTTTCTTTGTTTGACACTCCACTCTGTACAAAACATGTCTGACATGTCTTTTTATTAGAATTTTTAAATCTATTTAAATTGAAGGTAATTGTTGATATGTAGCTATTGTCATTGTATTATTCATAATTTTGCTTTACTGCTCCCATCTGAAGACAGTCCTTCTAACATTCCTTGTAATACTGATTTGGTGTTGATAAGCTTTTCAGCCTTTTCTCATCTGGGAAGCTCTTTATTTGTCCTTAAAGTTTGAATAATAACCTTGCTCAGTAGAGTAACTTTGGTTATAGGTCCTTGCTTTTTGTCATGTTGAATATTTTCTGCCAATCCCTTCTGCCTGCAAAGCTTCTGTTGAGAAATCAGCTGACAGTCTTACAGAAGCTCCCTTATACATTACTAATTGCTATGCTCTTGCTGTATTTAGGACTCTCTCCTTGTCTTTAACTTTGGTCATTTTAATTATAATGTATGTTGATGTGGATTGATTTGGGTCTGTCTTATTTGGGACTCTCTATACTTCCTGAGCTTCTATGTCTGTTTTCTTCACCAGGTTAGAAAAGTTTTCAGTCATTATTTCTTCAAATACGTTTTCAATTAGTTGCTTTCTCTCTTCTCCTTCTGGTTCTCGAATGATGTGAATGTTGATATACTGGGTGTTGTCCCAGATGTCCCTTAAACAATACTAATTTTTTTATCCTTTTTGCTGTTATGACTAGGTATTTTCCACTGCATTTTCTTCCAATTTGCTGATTCAACCCTCTGTTCCATCTACTCTGCTGATGATTCCGTCTACGTATTCTGAATTTCAATTATTCTGTTCTTTATTTCTGACTGGTTTTCTTTTTTCTTTCTTGTGTGTGTGTGTGTGTGTGTGTGTGTGTGTGTGTGTTTGTCTCTGTGTGTGTGGTTTTTATGGTTTTTTTTTATAATTGCTATCTCTCTGTTAAACTTTTCACTTGGTTTCTTTAGCATCCTTATAACCATTGTTTTAAGCTCTGTATCTGATATGTTGTTTGCCTCTATCTTGTTTAGTTCTTCTTCTGGAATTTTCTGCTATTATTTTATTTGAGACATATTGTAACAAGGTGAAAAAGGAAGAAGATGTCATAGGAGGAAGCTGCCCAGTGGAGCCATAAATAAGCCAGCAAGTCATCTGACAGGTGCATATATAATTGATGTTAATTGACCACAATTTATTAAGTGATGCAAGCTGGCATAGGTGGTAATGACATGTAATTGAGAGGAAAGCAAGACTCCTGACCATACAGGGATGTAAAACAGAGGAAGGGCAGACACAAGGGGCTGGTCAGTTGGTTTGCAGTGAGTATCTGGCTCAGCTTGCTAGGTACAGAAGTGTCTCTAGTGTCCAGCCCTGGTAGCATGGTCAGAGGAGATAGGCAATCTTTGAAAGTGGAAACCCACTGCCTTCTCATGTCACTGCTGCTCTGACAATAAGTGCTTATTCTATAACCCAATTTTTGTGTTAGTCTATTGGTATCATGAGCACAGACTTAGTTGCCCTCTGATAAAAGTATTAATTTATTTCCTTATTTAAAATATCTGTTTGTTTTTGTTTTTATGTATTAGATAGATTTGCTCTGTCTCTCAGTATTACTGAGTAGCCTTATGTAGTAGGTGAACTGTGGGACCCTGGCACTATCTCTCCAGTCACCTGTGTTGGGTACTCTTGTAGATTCCAATTTTGTACCAGGGCTGTGCTTGGAGCTACTCAGCAAAAGTCTCAGAGCACACCAAAGTCTGCCACTGCCCATCAGGGGCCTACAGACTTAAAAAAAATTCCAAGAAATATTTCAATGCAAGCAGGGCTGCCTACTAACCAGAGAAAGTGTCTCTGTCATTGGTGGAGTTGGATGAGATTGGGGTCTTAGTGAATCAGCAGGGTGGAGCAAGTAGAGCTCACCAACCAATCAGGTTTAGATTTGGCTGTGTGGGGGCAGGATCAACACAGAAAAGATGGCACCCACCTCCAGGCTCCATGGTAGGAGGACCCACCCAGAAAAAAATGATGACTGTTCTCTGGTCCTCAACCCCAAACTACACATCTCAGTCTGCCCCCTTATGCCTCCAATGCCACCTGAGTCACCATTCCACTGTCAGAGCCCAGGGTGAGTACCTGTGAATGAGTGAGTCTCTACAGGCACTTTAAGAGGACTTCTGGGTTTCCCATAGTTTTCTTTTTTATCTGGACATTTGGAGTCCTCACTGTTTTTCACAGTCAGATGTTGTAGGACTCCCCTTCCCAGCACTAGTGATCTGGGCTGGAGAGCCTGGTATGGGGCTAAAGTCCCTTGCTCCTCTGGAGCAAACCTCTGTGTCTGAGGTATCTTTCCTGATTCTCTAGTATCACGAGAGGTTTGGTTGCTTTTGAGTTTGAGCCCCTCCTATATGTCTCCTCTTCCTTGTGTCCTTAGTTATAAAACTTCTTCTGTCCAGCTAGACTTCAGATAGTTCTCTATGTTGGATGTTCAATAACTTAGTAGTAATTTAATGTGTTCACAGAATGAGACAGGCATAGTGTCTGCCTAGTTTTACATCTTGGATCTTTCTACTTCAAAGTTTTGAAACACTATTTCTGTATGAAATTAGGAGTATAAAATCAGAGATAATAACTTCTATTTTTCTTGCTTCTGACTTCATCTAAAACTATTGTCCAGTACAAATATTGTGGAACTCCATTAACTAGACAACACATTGTTTGTTAAAAACTCTAATTTGTTTCTAACAGCCCATAAACTATTTATGTATAAATGAAAACACATTCCAATTGGTATATCTCACCAGTATATTTTCAATAAAATAGATGTTGTCCTGAAATAACAATGCCTTTGTTACTAAATCTTTTTTTTCCCAGCTCTAACTCAATGCCTGACATATGGTAAGAGTTCAAGTTCTCTGTTACATACAGAATACTGAGAAACTTTTAAGAAAGGGGGCATAATCTAGGAAAAAATACTTTTTATTATTTACCTGAATTTTCAGTGTTATTTAATATATTCAACCTATGAACTGTGATATTTAGCCTCCAAACATGAAATGTTATCACATAAGAGGTCCATTATAAAACTTTTAATGCTGTCCTTGAAATAAATATGCAATTATAAATTTACTTGTGTCTGTGTTGCTCTTTAAAGCAAAACTTAACAAAAATTGCATTCTGATATCAAGTAAACAAAAGTTTTTCAATAAATAAAACATGTGTACATTTTAACTGAGTCTTTCAGAAATTCACTGTTATAAGTATTTTAAATAATGAAAAATATTCTGCTTAAACAGGGCAACAAGACCAAAAACCACATGTACTCTGATTCATTGTGTTAGTGATACAGAAATACTAGCATTGAAACTTGTGCAGGTAAGTCAAAGGACACTGATAAGAGGTATAACAATAAGTTAACTCTTCATTCAATCATTTTCTGCTTCAGCCTTTCATGTGCAAATCCTTTTTACAGAAATGCAGCTTTTGAACTCTGCTTAGGAAACCATGAAACTAAATTTTAATCTCAAACTTCCTTGGAAAATAGAGGGATGAAAACAAATATTCTAGGATGATAATTCTTTTCCAAAAGAGCTTTAGAGCTAAGGTAGTTATAACTGCACCATCAGTAATATATCTCACCCTATCTAGATCTGCACCTGGCTATAATGCTTGGTAATTACTGCATAAACAAGTATCATAAGAAAAGCTGAATATAGTTCTACAAAAGGAAACAAGGAGGCATAAGAGACATTATAGAAACATTCTATTAAAATGGAATTATTTAAGGCCTAAAATGTAAAGGCTTAATCAATTGACATGTCAAGTTGTTTTTAATTACAATTGCACCTTTATTATTAGTACAAGGTTGGATGTCTTATAGTAAATTTCACAATATTTTATATCTGAACTGAATATTTTTGTTATAGGTTGAAGATATAAATTAACATTGAAAGTTTAGGCAAAAGGGGATGCCGGGGTAGCTCAGTGGTTGAGTGTTTGCCTTGAAATTGCAAGGTCTGGGGTTCAATTTCAAGTGCCAGCCCATGCAAACCCATATGCTGAATTGCGGCACACCTGGTAATGGCTGTAATGACTCAGTTATGAAGGTTCTTGCCTCCCATGCAGGAGGCCCCCATTTCAGTTCATGCTCTGCACAATCATCCACACATCTACCTGTGTGGAATAAAACCATGCCACAAATAATGATGTACAACTATGGAGACTTTTCTGGCCCCTCCCCCCTTCTCTCTCTCTCTCTCTCTCTCTCTCTCTCTCTCTCTCCTACTCTCAAAACAATAAAATAAATATTAAAAAAATATAAAAAAAAGAAACGAGGCAAAAGATAAATTATGTTTTCAAAGTTATACCTGCTTTCTTAAAATTGCCTTCATATTTTGTACACCATACAGAGTAGACAGAGGTAATGAGATTTGGAAGCCCTAATAAAATCTTTGGCATGCAATAAATTGTAGCTTATAATATCAATTTTGAAAAGTTGAATAATAAGATTTTTTTTTAAGTTTTGAGAGATTGTAGGTTAATAAGTTTTAATAACTATAAGTAAAGTGTAATAAAACTTCCTTATAAAGATACCCCATACATCTTATACAATAATATATGTATTTTCAGTTATATTGTTTTTCTGCACAAAAGTATACTTTTTGTCATTGGTGGTCAGAACAGAGATAAGAATAGAGCACAACAATATGTATGTTTGTCTATGTCTTCGAGTAAAAGTTTAAAGACCAGATACTTATTTTTATCTATCTATCTATCTGTCTATCATCTATCTATCTATCTATCTATTGTTAAAGTTATTGAGGTGACATTGGTTAGTAAAAATTTCATAGGTTCCAGGTATACAATTTTAAATTAATCATCTACATATTACGTTGTGTGCTGACCACCAGAGTCAGTTTTCTTTCCATTACCATATATTTGATGACCTTTTCCTCCTTCCCTGATGCTCATTTTTAATATGTCATAAACTATTAACCTAAGGCTACCGCTCAGACATCCTCAAACTTTTTAAACAGGGGGCCAGTTCACTGTCCCTCAGCATGTCCACACATGTGCACTGTGGGCCTGGGATGAGTTGGCTGCTAAGCAGGACAGGCAGCGGCGGCAAAAACACCCGGCGGGCTGGATAAATGTTTTCGGCGGGCCATAGTTTAAGGACCCTGGAAGCAACAGTTACTTGTATTAGATAAGACTGAGTTGCAAAAACATCCTAAATTGTTTTTTTGAGATGGAAATTTATAATACTTAACATAGCTGACAGTATTGATTATAAGACATATCATTATTTCACATACTACTAAGGAAGATAAACTTACTTCCAGTTAAGTGTGGAAAAATATATTTAGAATTGAAAAAATACAGTACCCCAATACATCACAATGTTTACAAATAGGGTACAAGTGCTGGAGTTGCTTCCCAAAAAACAATCAAGCTTTCAGAAGTATCCTGCCCCAACCCATATGAACTAGAGCTACAAAATCAGGAAACATGCAAACATAGCATTGCATTGCCTCTTCCATAATTGAGAAATTCTGCCCTGATTGTAAAAAGCTGCCAAATCGTGTAAGCAGTGAATGCTGCTCTGTGAATTCCTCTGTCATATCACTTACCAAAAAAATGAATGCCTTGTCCCTTTTTCTTTCCCTAATTTGGAATTCAAGCTTCCCTGCAATGCATCTGATTCTCAAACTTTAAATCACATCTGGATAACTAGATGCAAAATAAACTTGGGCATACAGTTTTAGCTACTCAGCTTATACAATGCAAACAAACAAACAAAGAAACAAAAAACAGAGAAGTTTGGAGGTTAGCATGGGCATTGCATGAGCCATATTCAAAACTCTCCATTCCATTTTTACCATCAAGTGTGTGGCTGACATTGGAATAGAATATTGGAAGTGTGGTTAGATAGAATAATGATTCCCCTCTTCAGAGATGCCATACATCCTAATTTCTGGAATATGTTAATATATTACATTACAGGAAAAATTTAAATTAAGTTTGCAAATAAAAGTCAAGTTGCTAATCTGATACTCTGGTGGGCCCAAGATTCCTTAGAAGCAAAACAGGGAGGCAGAAGAATAAATCAGAGGAAGAGAAAATATTTGCCCAAGATAACTACATATCTGATATTGAAGATAGAGAAAGAGGTCATGAGCCAAAAAGTGTGTAGGTCGCTTCTAGAGCATGGAAAAAACAAAGATAGATTCTCAGATCCTTCAGAAAAAAAATGCAGCCCTTTTGACCTTTTCCCTTTAGCCTAGTGAGATACATGTTTGACTTCTAACCTGTAGAATTTTCAGATAATAAATTTGCATTTTTCCAAATCACTAAGTAGTGGTAATTTGTTACAGATGTAACAGAAAATTGATATAGGAAATAAATAGTATGAGGCTTTGTTTAGTGACTTTTAAAAATATTTATTTTATTGCTTTTGACATAGGGAGAAAGACAGAGAGAGAGAAAGAGAGAGAGAGAGAAGGGTGAGGGCACAGAGCAGTCTCCATAGTCGTACATCATTAGTTTTTGACATAGTTTCATTCCATAGGTGGGTGCAGGGTGGCACCCAGCAGAGGGCTTCCCACATGGGAGGCACTCCCCCCACCACACACACACAAGCTAAGGACCTCCCACATGAGAGGCTTGCCTTGTCAGAAACTGAAATGGAGGTAAACCCCAGTTCAGCATATGGACCACCTGCACCAGGGTCAGGACTGGGACGTGATCCTCAGACCCCAGGGCTGCAACGCGAGCACTCAACCCACTGAGCCATTCCAGCTTCCCCTGCTTAGTGAATTTATATTTGTCAAATTATTGCTCTGTACTGTGTATGAAGTGGCATTATAGTTCCTTTAGGAAAACATGCCATAATCAATGTTCTCAAGGACCTTACAGCCTAATGAAAAGTAGAGATAAGTAAGAACTTTACAATATATTGTTATTAATGTTACAATAGAAAAAAATAATAGACATGGCTGTTCAAGGAAGTTATAATAGAAAAAGCATAGACATCAATGGTCAAGGAAGTCATATGCCTGTGCCTGGAGGGATACATTGCCTTATTTTTGGAGTTCTTATGGAGGTAAGGGTAGGAGATATGATTGAGTTCTACTATCAAAAACAGAAAAAATGCGGGGGTGGAAGGGGAAGCCAGGATGGCTCAGTGAGCTAAGCACTCACTGCAGCACCAGGGACCAAGGATTTAATCACTGCCTGGCCCATGCAGACCCATATGCTGAACTGGGGTGTGCTTCCCATGTGGGAGCCCCCAGCCTGGTTCCTGCCTACCTGTGTGGAATGAAACAATGTCAAAAACTGATGACATACAGCTATGCAGGCTGCTTTGGGCCCTCCTCCTTCTCACTATTTCTCTCTGTCCTTATCAAAACCTATAAAATAAACCTTTTGAAAAAAAAGAAAAAATGTCAGTTTTATATTCATATTGTTTTCAGACATTGAGTTAAATAATCTGAGAGTAGTAACATTTTATGTGTGTAACAGGCTTTATAACATATCATATTCATGCTCTAGGAAATTAGAAAACTTTTCCTGTTTTGTTTTGTTTTTTTTTAATTGCAGAATAATTTGTCACACTATTTAGAAAACACTGGTAGACACTACTATGTAATTAGAAGCACCTGTAATGTGCCTAAGTTTGTCTTTCTGGGTCAATGCATCATAACAGAGCATTTTAGTTCAGTTTTAATAGTTTACTATTTTTCCTTACTATAAGCCACCTCAAACAACTTCAGTCTATAAAATCAAAGAAGAAAAGAAAATTGACATTAAAGGCAATGTTGTGGCAAATTAGTTATTCAACTTAATATTATTTTTTCTCCTTTTGTTCTTGGTTTTATTTTTGTTTGTTTTTTTAACACTAAAAAGAATTTGCTGAATTTGATAAGTGGTTATTATTATTGTTGTATTTGCATGTGGATTCTCATTGGTATAATTGCTTATGTTTCATAAAATGTGCCATAAATCATAACTGTTTACCATAAACTTATAAAATGTAGATTAAACACTCTTTTGTATCTATGTTTGCCACTGATCTCCCAAGTCCTAAAACCAAAAGCAGTCAAAGCTAAGAAGTCAGCTTCTAGAGTGGTTAAGAATGCAGTTTGTGAGCCCAGACTGACTAGATCTGAAGCCTAGCTCAGCCCCATCCTCCAAGAGTTAGCATGGGCAAACTTTTACCTGCTTTAATGTGTGTGTGTGTGTGTGTGTGTGTGTGTGTGTGTGTGTGTGTGTGTGTGTTAGGAGTTAATACTAGTACTTTCCTTAAAAAAAATAAGCAAATACTGAATTTTCCTTAGAATTGTGCCTGACACATAAGTGTTATTTATCTGTTAAATAAATAAGTGCAAGATGAATTTAAGTTGCCTTATTTTTGTAAAGGTGTCAAAATTCCACAGCATTTAAGTTTTATCATTTTATGTTTAAACACAATTGGAATAGTTTCCTAAGCATCATTTTAGTCATCACTTAATGTAATGAGCTAGATAGATAGTGACAAATAAAATTGATGCAAGAAAAGTTTGAAACTCATAGAACTTACAAATTAGTGGCTGATACAGATATTATTCAAAATAATACAAGAATAATGAGTGCTGTGAAGAGGAAAGCACAAAGGGCACTGTTGGCAGATATACGATATTGTTGAATTAAGTATATTTCATTGCAAAACATAAAAATTTTAGCCAATCATCCACAATTATCTCAAAATTTAAACATTGTATATTCTTTGAGGACTAAATCATGCTGTGTGTACAACATAACAATAAGGTAAACACCATGCCAAAATAGCCTTTCTGCCAAGAAGTTCTCATTATATTAAAACCCAAATGTATCTTTTGCTACATTGAGTTCCTTTACTCTAGTATGGACGTCAGATGCAGCACATGATGTTAACACTGTCAAGATAAAAATAAACCACAATTAAATTTTATTTCTCAAACACTGATAATCCATAATTTTTAAAGCAACTTTGAGAATTTTATGTCCAAACATTTAAAGTAGCAGCTTGAAGGTGAGGGGAAAGAAGAAAGAAAATTAATTTGCTTGCAGTAAAAAATAACCATAGACAAGTGGACAATTTCACCTGTACATTAACTACAAAAAAGTCATTAAATTTGAAAACGCCTAGTGAATTTATAAATTACAATAATGCAAGCTCCACGTGCTATTACTGAAACTTTTCAAAAAATTTATAGGCATTAAAATTTAAAAACAAACTATCATCTTTTCTTCTACTAAGTAGATTTGAGAATAAATATTTTTAGATACAAATATAATTAAGTCCACACTGTAAGGGTCATTTTAAAATCTTTCTGAAAAGAAAAAGAGCATCAGTAAGGAGTAGAATTGCTCCATTCATATTCAAAGGGCCTAAAAAATGTAAGAAAGAAATTAAAATTATTGTTCTGCATAGTAGTGTGACTCTCTCTTCAGAAATGAAGAAGACAAAGAGAGATAAGGAAATACTAGCTTTACTGGGCCATGTCCAGTAACAGAGATCACATTCTGTCTTGTTCAGGCCAAAAGAAATGTTTTACAGAATTAATGAGAATGCTGAAGAGAAAAAAAAAAAAGAAGAAGAATCAAGATTGTGTTGTAGGGAAACATTCCCAAAGCTACAAAGAAGAGCAAGCCACCAAAGAGCTACCTCTACTATAACGGGGAGGCCACTCACTGAATTGAGAGGTTAACCTTGGAGGTGCTTGCTCTGAGTCCACACTATAATTAGAAAGCCCTTTATATGACCAACAAGCTGCGACTTCTGCTGTCAGCTTTAGAACCAAGTGATAATGGTCATGATAAAAACAAATGTTTCACTCAGTCCTCTTGATGCCTATAATGTTGCTCACTGGATGTTGGTGCCTCTGCTAATTGTCCTGAAAAATTAAACAAATACTATTAATTACAGAAACAAATAAGTCTGCGCAATACTGCTTACTTATAGAATCCTCAGAAGCAGCAAAATTTTAGCTTCAGGCTCACTTTCTAAAATGCATGCAAATATCTCTAAATCATTCTGGAATTTTAACCTGCAGAGGAATCTAGTAATTGTGGTGTTTAGTTTTCCAGCTTCCTCAGTTTTCCAGCTTCCACAGTTTAGGAAATTCATTAGAAAGAATTTGTAAAAAATTATTCCTACATTATGTGTTTAGATTGAAACATCTTCATATTTATTCTTTGACGCCTCTTGGGAGACTGGTGTGTTCAGTCCAACAGATCTAATGTCTAGGTAATCTGACACATTTACATTTCATGTTTGTGAGAAACTGTGAATGGGAGAACTAATATATATTTTTTTTCTCATATATATATGTATTTTTTCTCATATATATATATATATATATATATATATAATTTTATTGATTTTTTTCAATGCCTATCCCCAGGGGTACACACCTGGTTAATTGCCTCCTTTCAGTATGGGTGACATGTAGATATGGTGGATATCACTCCCATTATTTAATTACATGAAATAGGCAAAGATAATGGCATCCTGCACATGGAACAAATATCCCAAATTAATTGACTTTGAGTTAATAAGAATCAAGATTATCCCAGGTCAGACTTGTTTTAATTTGGGAAAGCTTTGAAGAGCCTTTAAGAATTAAGCTGCCATGGTTTGAGGGTCAGCACATACCGAGAATCAAAGAGTGGGCTCTAGGATCTGAAAGTAGTCCTGGTCCACAGGTAACATGAAAACAGCCATCTCAATCAAATAAAAGTAAAGAAATTTATGCTTACAACAATTAATGTGTTTGGTAGAGGACTTCAGAAACACCTCAGATGAGTTTGCAGCCCTGATCATCAATTTGAATGCAGCTTTGTGAGACCCTGAACAGAGAAACCTATTTGACTATGCCTGAATCCCTGAACCATAGAAACGGTGGGAGTAATAAAATAATGTTTTTTAATCCACTAACATTTTGATAATTTGTTATGCAACAAGAGAAAATTAATGCATAAATGAAAAATATTTTATCAAAATTTTTCAAATATGTATGATTTGGAGACACTTTATTAAAGTCAATAAAAAAGAATTAAAACACAATATTTATTAACTTTAATACATCTATACCAGTATCATAAATTTCTATTAAAATAATTTAATGTCTTTATTCACTTTATTTTTTACTGTTAAATTTATTGGGATGACATTTTTAAGTAAAAATTGTGTAGGTTCCAGATGTACTATTCTACAATTGCTGATCCATACATTGCAATGTGTGATCACCACTCAGAATCAGTTCTCCTTTCATCACTGTGTATTTTATGGCTCCTTCCTCCTACCCCACCCTGCTCCCCCCTCACCATCTGATAACTACTAAACTGTTGACTGTGTCCACAAATTTTTGTTTTTTAGTTAGCATCAGTTTTGTGTTCCACATATCAGTGAAGTCATATGGTTCTTGATTTATTTGGCCTGATTTATTTTGCTTAGCATGTTGATATCAAGGTCCATTCATTCCATTTTTTCTTAAAGATGAGCAATATTCCATTGTAAAAAAGTACCACAACTTCTTTACCCAGTCATCTATTAAAGCACACTTTGTGTTTTATTCATGACTTGGCCACCGTGAACAGTGCTGTGATGAACACTGGGGTATGTATATTTTTGCAGGCTCAGGTTTTTAAAGTTTTGGGGTAGATAACCAGAAGAGGGATTTCTGGGTCATATGGTAATTCTATTTTTAATTTTTTGAGGAATCTTTCATAGTGGTTGTGCCAATTTACATTCCCACTAGCAGTGTGTGGGGGTTCCTTTTACTCCACAGCCTCTCCAGTATTTGTTATATCTTGTCTTGTTAGTGATAGCCATCCTTAATGTGAGGTGGTATCTTGTTGTGGTTTTGATTTGCATTTTTATAATAGCTAGTGAAGTTGAGCGATCTATCTATCTATTGATCTATCTATCTATCATCTATCATCTGTTGGCCATTTTAATGTCTTCATGGGAAAAGTGTCTATTAATGTCCTCTGCATATTTT
>PVKE010018020.1:15189-30160 GCA_004027555.1 Craseonycteris thonglongyai
GTGCATAGTTATTTCTATTTTACTTTTTGACAGATAGAGAGAGAGACAGAGACAGAGACAGTTAGAGAACCGAACTGTGGGAACTCCCCAGTTCAGCACGTGGGTCCTGCCTGGGCCGGAGCCGGGATTCGATCCTCGGTCCTCATGGCCTCAAAGCGAGCGCTCAACCCGCTGAGCCGTCCCGGCTTTCCCCTGCATATTTTAAATTGGATTGAGTTGTATGAGGTTTTTATATATTTCAGATATTACCCCCATATCAGGGGTGTTGTTTGCAAATATTTCCTCCCCTTTAGTTGGTTGCCTCTTTGCTTTGTTGATGCTTTCTTTTGCTATGCAAAAGCTTTTTAGTTTCATAAAGCCCCATTCATTTATTTTTGCCTTTATTTTCCTTGCCTTTGAGGTCAAGTTCATAATGTCCTCTCTAAAACCAAGGTCTATAAGTTTAGTACTAATGTTTTCTTATATGCAATTGATTTGTTTTGTGTCTCATGTGTAGGTCTTTGATCCATTTTGACTTAATTTTGGTATATGATGATGGTCCCAAGTCCAGATTCATTTTTTTGCAAGTGGTTTTCCAATTTTTCCAGCATCATTTACTAAGGAGACTATCTTCTCTATTGTATAATTTTCAGTCCTTTGTCAAAAATTGTATCCATATATTTGTAAGTTTATTTCAGAGTTTTCAATTCTGTTTCATTGGTCTATGTGTCTGGTTTTTGTTTGTTTGTTTGTTTTTAAGATTTATTTTTATTGTTTTTTGACAGAGAGAGAAAAACAGATAAACAGCGAGAGACAGAGAGAAGGGGAAGGGCCCAGATCAGTCTCCATAGTTGTATGTTATCAGTTTTCAACATGGTTTAATTCCACAGGTGGGCACGGGGCTGCGCAGGACAGGAACTGGTCTGGGAGCCTCCTACATAGGCCCTGGCAAGAACTGAACTAGGGGCACACCCCAGTTCAGTCTATGGATCCGCCTGGGCCGGGATTCAATCCTTGGGCTCCAGGGCTGCAAAGCGAGCTCTTAACCAGCTGAGCCATCCCAGCTTTCCCTCTATGTGTCTGTTTTTATGCCAATACCAAGCTGTTTTGATTATTGATGCTTTGTAGTATAGATCAAAAATGGGGAACATGATGCCTCCACAATTATTCTTTTTCTGTAAGATGGCTTTGACCATCTGTGGTCTCTCATGGTTCCACACAAATCTGATTATTTTTTTAATCTATTTTTTGAAAGAATGCCTGTGGGATTTTGAGGGGAATTGTGTTAAATTTGTATATTGCTTTGGATAATATTGTAATTTTTCCCTTTTAATCTTCCAATCCATGAACATGGAATTCTCTGCATGTTCTTGTGCCTTCTTCAATTATTTTATTTATTTATTTATTTATTTATTTATTTATTTATTTATTAAGATTTATTTTATTTGAAAGTGGGAAGAGAGAAGTGTGAAGGGCATAAAGCAGATTCCATAGTTGTATACCATTAGTTGTGATATAGTTTAATTCCATACAAGTGAATGTGGGGTCACATGGGCAGAATTTGAACTAGGGGCCTTCTGCATGAGAGACGAGAACCCTCGCTCCCTTCCCAGAAGTTAACAGTTGTGCCACAGTTCAGCATATGGGATTGCAGGAGGCGGGCTGTGAATTGAACCCTGGATCTCATGGTTGCAAGGTAAATGTTTCAACCTGCTGAGTTACCCTGACATCCCTCTTCAATTTATTTTAATAATGTCTTATAATTTTCTAGGTATAAATTCTTAATGTTTTTTGATAAGTTTATTCATAGGTATTTTATTCTTTTTATGATAATAAAAGATAATGTTTTTCTAATTTCTCTAAAGTTTAGTTGTTCATATATAAAAATGCAATGGATTTTTGTACACTGATTTTGTATCCTGCAACTTTACTGTGTTCATTTATTATTTCTCATACATTTTTTTGGGGGGTGTTATTAGGATTTTCTATATAAAAGAACTGCAAAAAGTGACAGTAAAACATTTTCACTCCCAATTTAAATGCCTTTTACTTTTTTTTATTGCCTGATTGCTCTGGCTGAAACTTCTAGTACTATGTTGAATAGTATAAGTGACAAAGGACATCCCTGTCTTGTCCCTTATTTTTAATAAAAATTTCATTATTTCCACATTCAATGTGATACTTGCTGAGGATTTTTCAGGCACAGCCTTAATTACATTTTTTATTGTTAAATTTATTGGGAAATACTGTTTGGTAACAATTAAATAGGTACCAGGTGTACAATTCTACATTACATTGTCTATGCATTGCATTATGTGCTCACCACCCAGAGTCAGTTCTCTTTCCATCACCATATATTTGATGCCCCTTCCCTATTCCCCCACCTCACTCTCCCACTTACCTTTCCCTTTACCCTCCGGTAACCACTAAACTATTGACTGTATCCAAGAGTTTTTTCTTTGTTACTTTCAGTTTTATATTCCACCTACAAGTGAAGTCATATGTTTCTTAATTCTTTCATTCTGACTTATTTTGCTTAATAAGATGGTTTCAAAGTCCATCCATGTTTTCACAAATGTCTGCATTCCATCTTTTCTTATCACTGAGTAGTATTCTATTGTGTAAATGTACCAAAACTTTTTTATCCAGTCATCTGTCAAAGGACACTTTGGTTGTTTTCATGATTTGATCACTGTGAACAGTGCGGTGATAAACATTGGGGTACTTATATCTTTGTGAATGAAAGTTTTCAAAGTTATGGGGTAAATGCCCAGAAGAAGCAATGCTGGTACAGATGGCAATTCCATTCCTAATTTTTGAGGACTATCCATACTACTTTCCATAGTGGTTGTACCAATTTACATTCCTACAGCAGTGTATGAGGCTTCATTTTCTCCACAGCCACGCCAGTGTGTGTTATTCCTTGTCTTGTTGATTATAGCCATTCTAACAGGTGTACAGTGGTACCTCATTGTTGTTTTAATTTGCATTTCTCTAATTGCTAGTGATGATGAGTATATATCTGTTGGTCATTTGTATGTCTTCATGGAAGATGTGTCTGTTTAGATCTGCCCGTTTTTTTTTTTAAATGGGATCATTTGTTATTTTTGTTGTCGAGTTTTATGAGTTCTTTATATATTTTAGGTAATAGCTCCTTATCAGGGCATTGTTTGCAAATGTTTTCTCCCATTTAGTTGGTTTACTTTTTACTTTATTGATGGTTTCCTTTGCTGTACAGAAGCATTTTAGTTTTATATAGTCCCATTCATTTACTTTTTCTTTTACTTCTCTTGCCTTTGGGGTCAAGCTCATAAAGTGTTCCCTGAGTCTCAGGTCTATAAATGTAGTACTGATGTTTTCTTCTATGCACTGTATTGTTTTGGGTCTTATGTGGAGGTCTTTAATCCACTTTGAGTTAATTTTGGTATATGGTAACAATTTGCAGTCCAGAATCATTCTTTTGCATGTGGTTTTCCAATTGTCCCAGCACCACTTACAGAAGAAGCTTACTTTCCCCCATTGTATATTTTTTGCTCCTTTGTTAAAAATTACCTGTTCATATATTTGTGGGCTTATTTTTGGGTTTTCTATTTTGTTTTATTGGTCTATATGGCTATTTTTCTGCCAATACCAAGCTGTTGTGATTATAGATGCTATGTAGAATAGATTGAAGTCAGGCAGTGTGATACCTCCAGCCTTACTTATTACTTTTTTTTTCCCAGAGGATTGCTTTGGCTGTTCAGAGTTTTTTGGTTCTATGTAAATCTGATGATTTTTTAAAAATCTATTTGTCAAAAGAATGTCTGTGAAATTTTAATGGGAATTGCATAAAATACGTATGTTGCTTTAGGTCATATGGCCATTTTAACTATATTGAACCTTACAATGCAAGAACATGGACTATCTTTAGATTTCTTTGTATCTTCTTCAATTTCTTTTAATAATGTCATCGTTTTCCAAGTATAAGTCTTTCACGTACTTTGTTAATTTTATTCTGAAGTATTTTATTCTTTTTTTTTGTTTTAAGATTTATTTTATTATTGTTGACAGAGAGGGAGACATCTAGAAGGGAGAGAGCCAAGAGCAGTCCACATAGTTGTATGTCATCAGTTCTCAACAGAGTTTTGTTCCACACAGGTAAGCAGGGATTGTGTTCAGTGGCAACTGAGCTGGGAGCATCCTACGTGGGAATCACACCTCAATTCACCCTATGGGTCCGCATGAGCTGTGGGCAGGATCTGGACATGATCATCAGATATTGGGGTTGCAAGCTGAGCACTTAACCTGCTGAGCCATCCCAGATTCTCTTTTTCGTTCGTTCGTTCTTTCTTCCTACCTTCCTTCCTTCCTTCCTTCCTTCCTTTTTTTGATCACAAAAGATATCACTTCTCTCATTTCTTTTTCTGAAGTTTCATTGTTTGTATATAAAAATGCTATTAATTTTTGTGCATTGATTTGGTATCCTGCAACTTTACTGAATACCTTTATTATCTCTAGCATTTTTTCTTGTGAAATCTTTAAGGTTTTCTACACAAAGGATTATGTCATGAGCAAAAAGTGACAGCTTAACTTCTTTCCCAATTTGGATGCTCTTTTCTTTTCTTTCTTTTTTATCCAGCCTGATGGCTTTGGCTAAAACTTCCAGCACTATGTAGACTAACAGTGGTGACATGGCAAATCCCTGTGTTGTCCCTGATTTTAGAAGATAAGGTTTCAGTTTTTTCCCATTTAATATGACCATTGCTGAGAATTTGTCATATACTATATGGTCTTTATTATGGTGAGGTATTTTCCTTATATACCCACTTTATAAAGTGTTTTGATCATAAATGGATGTTGTATTATGTCAAATGCTTTTTCTGCATCAATTGATATAATCATATGGTTTTTATCTTTTATTTTGTTTCTTTGGTGTTTCACATTGATCAATTTGCATATGTTGAACCATCCCTTTACCCCTAGGCTGAAGCTCACTTGATCGTGATGTATAATCTTTTTAATGCATTGCTGTATTCTATTTGCTACTATTTTATTTAGGATTTTTGCATTGGTGTTCATCAGAGATATTGGTCTATAGTTTTTATTATTTGTACTGTTTTTGCCAGGCTTTGGTATTAAGGTAATGTTGGCCTCACAGACTGAATTGGGAAGTGTACTTCCTCTTCTTTAAATATTTGGAAAAGTTTGTGGAGGATAAGTGTTAGTTCCTCTTTTTATGCCTGGTAAAACTCATTAGTGAGACCATCTGATCCTGGACTCTTGCTTTTGGGAGAAGTTTTGGATGATTGTTTCAATTTCCTTACTATTTATTGGTTTGTTTAGATTATCCAGTTATTTTTTATTTAGTCTAGGTAGACTATATGTTTCTAAAAATTTGTCCGTTTCTTCTAGGTTGCAAAATTTGGTAGCATATAGGCCTTCATAGCATTCTTGTCTGATCCTTTGTATTTCTGTGAGATCAGTAATAATTTCCTCTTTTTTATTTATAATTTGGATAATTTGTGTCTTTTCTCTTTTTCCTTTGTTGGGCCTAGCCAGGGGTTTGTCGATTTTATTAATTTTTTCAAAGTGTATGCACTTTGTTGCATTAATTTTTGATTTATTTTTATTTCCTATTTTTTTTATTTCATCTTTAATTTTTATTATGTACTCCTTTCTGCTGACTTTGGGTGTTTTTTGTTCTTTTCTAGTTCTTTAAGATGTGATATTAGGTGGTTTACCCGTGATTTCGTTGTTGTTGTTGTTTCTTGACCTAGGCTGGTAGTGATATAAATTTCTCTCTTATTACTGCTTTCTTTGCATCCCAATAATGTTAGTATGTTGTGTTTTCATTGTCATTAGTGTCTATGTTTTTCTAAATCTCTTCTTTTATTTTTTCTTTGATTCGGTCATTTTTAATAACACGTTGTTTAGTCTTCATGTATGTGTGGTTTCGCCTGCTTTCTTTGTAGTTGATTTCCAATTTCAAAGGTTTCTGGTCAGAGAATACACTTGGCATGATTTCAATCTTCTTAAATTTTCTAAGGCTAGCTTTGTGTTCCTTCATGTGATGTATCCTTGAGAATGTTTAATGTGCAAAAGAAAAGAATATATAGTCATGTCTTATGGGATGAAGTATCCTGAAAATGTCAACTATATCCAGTTGCTGTAATGTATCATTTACAGCTGATATTTCATTATATTTTGTTTGGATGATTTGTCCATGGCTATCCAGGGAGTGTTTAAGCCCTCTACTATAACTGTGTTTATGTCAGTATCTTCTTTTAGATCTGTTAGTAGTTGCTTTGTAAATTTTGGTGCATCTTGGTTGAGGGCATATATATTAAGTGTTATGCCTTCTTGTATTTTGCCCTTTATCATTATAAAATATAAATTTATCTTTTATTATCTTTTGATTCTGGAATCTGTTTTGTTGGATACAAGTGTAAATACATCTTCTTGTCCCTGGATGCCATTTACTTGGAGAATTTTTTTTTTTTAATCTTTTCACTTTGACTCTATGTTTGTCCTTGTGGCTTAGGTGTGTTTATTGTAGGTAGCATAAGGTTGGTTTTTGTACTTTAATTCAGACTGCTACTCTATGTCTTTTTATTGCTCAGTTCAGTCCATTTACGTTTAGGATAATGATTCAGATATTAGGATTTCCTATAGCCATTTTATCTTGTTTTCTGGTAGGGTTTTTTTTGTTTGTTTGTTTGTTTGTTATCTGATTGCTTTTTTATTCCCATTAGTTATTTGGGTTGGATAGTGGTTATGACTATTTTCTTATTCTATCTCTTTCCCTCTGTCCCAGTTGTAAATTCTTTCTGAGTGGTTAGAATGATCTTCATGTAAAAGAAATTAGTGTATGCAACAATTCCTTTTCTTAAGGATGCTTTTTAATCTCCATTCTTTTTGACAGTTTAAATGTCTAATTTCTCCTCTTTTATGTTTTTGTTGTTCCAGTTTATCCCTATTTATTTTTACTTTTTGTTTCAGGTCCAATTGCCTCCTTTAGTATTTCTTGCAATGCTGGCCTTGTATTAGAGAGTTCTTTCAGTTTCTGTATGGCTGAAAATGTTTTTATTCCTTCTTCATATCTAAAAGATAAGTTCTCTGGGTAGATGATTTTGGGCTGACAATTCCTCTTCTTTAATATTTTGAAAACTTGATTCCATTCCCTTCTGGCTTGTAGATTTTCTATTGAGAAATCTGATTATAGTCTGATGGGCTTTCTTTTATAGGTTATGGTGTTCTTTTTTACTGGCTGCTTTGAGGATTCTTTCTTTGTCTTGGACCTTTGACATCTTCAGTATAATGTGCCTTGGAGATTGTCTACTAGGATTCAAGTAGTTAGGGGTCCTGTTTCCTTCTTGAATTTGAGATTCTAGTTCTTCCCATAGAACTGGGAAATTCTCATCTACTATTTGTCTGAGCAAATTCTCTGTGCCCTTATTGTCCTCTGCTCGCTCTTGAATACCTATTATTGTTGTGTTATTCTTTCTAAGGAAGTCAGATGGTTCTTGGAGATATTTTTTATATCTTTTAACTCTTATGTCTCTTCTTCTTTCTGTGACATTTCCAAATTTCTGTCTTGAATTTCACTACTTCTTTCCTCTATCTTGTCAGCTGTGCTTTCTATGCTAGCTATTTTATTTTTTATTTATTTTGTTGTGTTTTTATTTCCAGAATTTTTATTTTTATTGTTTTTAACAGAGAGAGAGAGAGAGAGAGAGAAAGAGATGCAGAGACAGAGAGAAGGGTGAGAGCCCAGAGCAGCCTCCGTAGTTGCACATCATGGGTTTTTCCACATAATTTCATTCCACAGGTGGGCACGGGGCTGCACAGGGTAGGAACTAGACCGGGGTCTCACCTTGGTAAGAACTGAACTGGGGAACTCCCCAGTTCAGCACATGGGTCTGCATGGGCCAGGACCAGGATTCAATCCTTGGTCCCTAGGGCTGAAATGTGAGCACTTAACCTACTGAGCCATCCCAGCTTCCCCCAGAGTTTTTATTTGCTTCTTTTTGATAGTTTACATTTCTTTCTGGGATCACTTAGCTCCCTCTGTGTATGTTGCCAATTTCCTTTGATCTCTTTGAGTGTTTTCAGAATTGTAGTATTGAATTCTGTGTCCTTTTGTTCATATATTTCCATATCTTCAGGTTTCTTTTCTGGAGATTTTTAAATTTTCTTTCTTAGCACCTTTGTTCAATAGGGTACTCATTACTGTTGAAGCTTTTTTTTTTTTCTTTTCTTTTTTCTGAATACCAGCATTCTTTCCCTGGTAGATAGAAGGAGATGTTTCTTTTACTTTTTAGCTGGTATTGCTGCAGTGTCTTATAATATTTTCTGTTAGTTATGTGATTTTCTCACAGTGGGAGTCTTAGAAGGCAGAATTCTCTTTGACTCAGTTGTTCTGGTCTCTGTACACCTCGTCTTTGGGAAGTTATGGTAGGCAATGGTATTCTATGCCTCCAAGATCCCACTGCAGTCAGAAGCTGCTATGTCTGTGCTTCAGTTTTTCTAGATCCCTCTGCTGGCTTCAGGGGAAAGGGTAGGGTCGGGGGTGAGGGGTTGTTGGAAAAGGCACAAGTCTGTTTCTGTCACAGGGTAATGGTGGCTTCCTGGAAGCAGCTCACTGAATGCAAGCTCTGGGCAGGGCTGGTGGGACAAACTTTGGGAGAAGGCAAGGGGAAGCAGCCAGGTTCTGTTTTCAAGGTCACACAGTGCTCTGGTTCAGGCTCACTTCATTGAGGGCCACTCTGTGCTTTGGCTGCCAGCATGGGCCTCCTGCCAGCACTCCACCCATGAAACATCCACTTCCTACTCTGCTGACCTTATGCTCCATAGGCCCCTAGCTACATTTGCCTGACCTGCACTCTGGTGAACCATCTTTTACTCCATTTACCCTCATAGATCTCTGGCTACTGCTGGTGCCTCACTCTGGCCTCCTGCACCATGCTATGGCCACTCTTGCCACACTATGGCTTCTCCCCTCCAATGCTCTTGCTGCAGCATCTCACTATACACAGCCACACCCACTTCTATAGTTCACCCATATCTCCCTGCCCAGACTTCTACCTTTGTTCACTCTAGCCCTCCAACCCACCCAGAGTCATTCTGCACTTTGAACCATGCTCCCACCTATCTCTCTTCTGCTGATCTTTGGGTCAGTCTCTGGGTCCAGCAGTGGGCAAGCCTCCAGGTTGCACTCCATGGCATGTTTCCACACAGCTCCTTTTCTTTATCTCTCACTTTCCACCCTTTCTTTGGCTTTAGATATTTTCCTGCAACCCCACTAAAGGTGTGTGTTGCTTAGGAATTCTCTGGTTGGATTTTAATTGTTTAATTTGTTTGTTTGTTTGTTTGTTTGTTTTTTCTCCAGGAGAGGTATCAAGAGCTCCTCTCATGCTGCCATTTTGATGATGTTTCTATTATGCTGAGGGATTTTTTTTCCTATACCCATGTTATTTATTGTTTTATCATAAATGGATGTTGTGTCTTATTAAATGCTTTTTCTGTGTCAATTGATATAATCATATATAGTTTTTAAATTTTACTTTATTAATATTTATGTGGTGAATACAATTGATTAATTTGCATATGTTGAACCTTCATTGTGCCCCTGGATTAATCCTACTTCATCATGTTTAAATACATCAATATCAAAGCCTTTATGTCATTTAATTTGCAGAAAATGTGTAATACCTAACGTATTTGGCAAGCTCATTTCTCAGTGTCCAGTATGTTTTCCTAATCAGGCAAATATCACTTTGTAGTTCAAATGTAGATATTGAAATGTGACCCCTTGGCACTAATCTCCTTTAAGAATTCTGATATTTGGGCAAATATTGGGTAGCTAAGGCAGGGAGTCTTGCCCTGGTTTGGTTTTGTAAGTGTATTAATAAACCATGATTTTCAGAATTACTTCTTGTTGATCATTCTGCTTTTTTTTAAATATAAAAGACTTTCCTCAGGCGGAAAAATAAACATATTTGACAATATTCAGAATATGAAAAAGAACACATGATTAATTAAAAATAGTCTTCAGTTAATTTGCTCCACTGTATAATATATCTGATTTAAAAACAACCTCATATGTTTGTTTGTTTTTTTTATAATCATTTAGCCTGACTTTTTAAAAAATGTGTATTTTATTGTTTGAGAGAAGAGAAGGTGGTGAAGGCCCAGCGCAGTCTCCATAGTTGTACATCAATTAGTTGTGACATCGTTTTATTCCACACAGGTGGATGTGGGACCAAGTGGGCAAGAGCCGAACCAGGGGCCTACTGCATGGGAGGCATGACCCTTCTCCACTGTGTCATCCCAGAGGTTACCAAATGCACCAGAGTCCAGCATATGGGTTTGCAAAGTCTGAGGCTGTAAGATTTGATCCACGGAACTTGTGGTTGTGAGGCAAATGCTCAACCACTGAGCTACCTTGTCATTTCCTCATATGCTTTTAAATACAGCATTTTTTAAGTAAGCTCTTCACTCAAAAGAAATATGCATAAAACAAAGGACCATTGATCAAAGGGTACCTGAAAACAGTAAATTGAATTATCAACTTCTTTGATGCCCGCATAGATTTTCTACATTATAGGTAATGTACAATAGTCAAACAGAATAGGAGAGAGCAATTCTTCTTTTCTATATTGTGAAACAATTTTTATGGCATGCATATGAAATATTCTCAGATTAAATTTAAATATGACTTTTATAAAATTTGAAGATATATAAATTTATTCTTGTTTAACTATCATATCTAGACACCCAAGTTTGATATCTATTAGAAAGAAAAAGTGAAGTAGCCCAATATACTAACAAGGGTTTAATATTTTCATTATAATGATAATTTTTTATGACTTATATATGTTTTTTCAGTGTTCTATAGAAATAAGGCTCACACTGTGGCAAATTATCTTTGTAAGTCTTTCTTCTATATTATTAATATTCCATTATAATATCTTGATGAACTTCAAAGTTAATTTACTGTATATAATTAGTTATTTTAGTCAATGTGTTACCAATGACCAATACTTTTTGGTAAATAAATCTGAAAGTTTATTCTTTCCATCATTTATATATTCTCCTAATTCAGATAAAGCAGCTATTAACTTGTCTTTTTCTCAATTTAATTTTTGTAAAGACGTACCTACAGACATTCTCACTGCAGTTAATTACTGAAAGAATACTGCCAAGATAAAAAAACAATTCTCTCACACATGCATAATAGTATACATTCACAGAGGAAAAAAAAATGCCATTAGGTACTTTGAGAATATGTTTGTCTTTTCATATCTTCATCCTCTTAATGCCAAAGTGAGATTACTTCCACGAATAATGAGATGATGAAATTCTCCCTTGTCATTTGTTTATTTTGGCTTTATCTTTTTTTGTAACTGATTTGCTAAGATTACATTTTGTTTTGCTAAGATAATTTTCAGGTAACTTTTTCTTGTCCATTAAGTTCTTATTTCAAATATTTCTATAGAAAACTGCAGTGAGTAATCCTAGCTGAGTATTTCATAACTTCACTAGATGGCTTTCTTTTTCACGCTTTTCCTCATCTGATTAGCAGAAGAAACAAAGCTAAATCCCATATCTTTTTCAGTTAGTACATTTTTGTAGCTATTAAAAATATGTCACTTTTCTTAAGTCACAAAACTAAATGTTGGCTTTAAAATAATTTTTGTTGCTATATATGTAATATTAAAGAGCATTGTAATGAGAGTTAGAAGACCTGTAATACTTTAATATTTGTGACTCAATACATAAATTTGGGCAAGAGTCACTCCACCTATTTAGGCTTTTTCTTATCCATCTATAAAATAATGTAATAGAATGATCTCAAAGTTTCTTATAGTTCTGGTACTTCTATCTTCTTAATTCATAATTTTCTCTTATACATCAAGTTGAAAAGCATTTTCTAACACTTATTGTGCATACAAGAAGATTTCCATTACAGTATTCACAATAATCAAAATCCTGCATATTATAATGCAGAAAATAGAGCACAGGGCATGTAGTTTAGGAGATATTCATATACTGTTTTTTAGTTTTTGGTTTTTTTTCTTTAAATAATTCCCTGGTGCCCAGATTTCCGTAATAAACCTACACAACGCTGAGCTCTGAAATATGATATCATTGCAGAATCAGAATAGCTACTATCTGCAATGTTTATTTACCTTTATATAACCCAATATTTCCTCTGCAGTAGATAGCTTTCTATGGAGAAAACTTTGCTGCTCCAGAAAAGAGCCCAAATGATTTTGAACTTGCAAGTACAAATGCAAGTGTGTTGCACTTGAATGTTGCTTCTGGCTTGCTCTCTCCCCATAGCCACAGCTTGTTTGAAGTACCCTTGCTGACTCAGTTTGTATGAAAAAAACATAAAGACATTTTTGCTCATTCCACTCATACTTTCTGCATTTTCCAATTCATGTTAGAAAATTTCTAATATTATTTTTTAAAAATCTCAATGGTGCATGGTCAATTAAAAAAAGAAATCTAGTACTAGAACTGATGTAGAGAATAAGATTGGCACAAAGAAAAAGTTTACTTAGGGAAATATTCTACTTCAAAGAAAGAAGTCAAATATATACATGGTTGATTGCCACTTGTCCCATATCAAAAGCCAATTCTTCCCACTGGGCTGCATTAAAAAAAAAGAAAAAAAAGGTTTTGGTGCAATCTTCATGCTTAATAACCTCAGAGCTGGCAGCTCAGCATGACAGAAGCTAGATCTGTCACTGTACCATAGAAAAAAATATTTTTCTTTAGAAAAACATTCTAGTTGCTGAATATATATTTATAACATATTTTTAATTAACAAATATTTTTGCTATGAAACAATCATGTTCATTTAGGGATGTAATAAAGACATTCTACTTTCTAGATTAAAAAAAAATTAATACTTTAGTCAAAAAATATAGTCCTATACTCCAAACTGTTTCTGAATTTCCCATATTGATAAAAGGCTTTATCCTTTTATCTTTATCCCTTGCAGGATAATTGTAATTTTAATTCTGATAGGAAAAGGTTTATAAAGATCCCCACATAAGCATTCATATTGAAATATAATTTTGTAAGATCATTTAAAAACTCACATATTATACTTAGAAACATATTCCAAAAAGTTATACAGGACTATAAACAAAAATATGAACAAATAGATAAACAAATGACTTGTTATCTAGACTATTCTATCTTACAAAGATAGGAAAGCCAGAGAGGTGAACTGACTTGCTCAAAGTGGCACAGCAATATTAGATACAGTAGATATTTGCAGGTATTAACATTTATCTTATAGCACAGCTGTTTCTCAATTGCAGGTGTGAATAAATCATAGTCTAAAATGTTTACATGGCATGGTAAGTGGATACCTTGTGATGGCAAATTCATCCAGCAAAGTAAGGCTTCTTTTCTGGAGTTTACAGTATTATTTTTCTATACATCTCTGCTATTCTACCTCACCTGTCCCCCCTCTAACTCACTGACATGATCATATTTGTATATTTAATATGTTTCCAGATTGTGTGATGTCCAGATTTACTAAGTTGAGAAATGATAGTATTTAGGTAATAGGAAAAGTAGTAGAATTTCAACATTAAAATAGCTGGTAAGCAAGAACTGCAACATGTATTTGAGTAAAGAGTACAAAACATAAATGGGATTTGGTTTTTGATATTATCGAAGAAACCTGGGTCTCTACTTTATAATAATAACTGTTATTTAGCAAAGGTGCTCTATAAATAGGTCTGAAAAAAACAAAAGGTACACAAATCTGTAAAATAAAACGGATTCTGATTTGGAGGGCTTAGGACAGGGACTGGTGTCTCACGGTTTCAGAACAAAGACTTCATCATATTTCTCTGATGTTATGGTTCTGATGAACATTCTGTCTGACTGCCATAGATGATGATCTGAGGTCTTCAAAGCAGCAGAAGCAGAATTAAAAAAAAATCTACAAGCTCTATAATTTGTTCTTAATTTTAGAGTTCTTCAACACTTACAAGAATGTTTTCTCTAAGTCTCACTGAGAGTAATTCTGTGTACATCCCTAAATGTCTGCAAGTAATTCGTGTAACATGTATCTGGGGATGACTCAAAGAGACTCTACTGCATCTTTTGAAAGAAACTAATTATACTCTTATGAAATGATAATTACCATCACAGACTAATAATTTCTAAGGTTTAAAGTTATTTTGAACACTCGAGGAGTCCAAAGTCTTTCTAATTTGTGCATCTCTTTAGGTATAGGAAAATTTGTACTTCTTGAGATAGTATAACATAACTATAGATAGTTGTAAAAAATGTCATTTCTTATTTGCACTCATAATTATTTCTCTCTACAGAAAAAGCATAAACTGCCTAATGCCACATCACACTAGTTTCTAATGGAAGTAACAATAATCTTAAGTAAATGTCTTTGCTGAACCCAAATGTGTCTTTTAAAACATATTATGTCATTTCCTTTATATGTACCTAAATGCATAATAATTTTGCCTATAAAAATGGTGTTTGACTCAACACCTTACACCATATACTACTGTAAACTACACAATGACAATTAATTTTAAGGAATTTTCAAGTGCAATTTTTGTTTTAAATGACTTTAAATTCATAGGGCAAATGTTTACTATAACCTTTCATAAAATAAGATTTAACTCTATAATTCTGGATGTCATCATACATATGCAGATAATAACAGAAGTGTAAGTTTTTATTTCAACTATAGTATTGTATCTATATGAGTCAGATTCTCCAGAGAAACAGAACCAATAATAATATGTATATTATCATGCATATATGAACAAATGG
This sequence comes from Craseonycteris thonglongyai, assembly GCA_004027555.1. Lineage (NCBI taxonomy): Eukaryota > Metazoa > Chordata > Mammalia > Chiroptera > Craseonycteridae > Craseonycteris > Craseonycteris thonglongyai. The sequence continues at coordinate 29,974 of PVKE010018020.1, forward strand.
TGACCCCCCAAAAAAAACTAGAACTATCTTCTGGATAGTGGGCCCCTTGGAGTACAGGCTTCCTCCACTAGATGGGTCCTCTAGGAACCCATCTGCATCAGTGTACCAGCTGGCATTGTCATGAGAGGCTGCATTTGGCCTCAGTGAATATTTTTTGGAGACTCTTTCAACACATTTGCCCATAACA
>PVKE010018021.1:0-30060 GCA_004027555.1 Craseonycteris thonglongyai
TATACAGATTCAGTGCCATTCCCATAAAAATTCCACAGTCATTCTTTCAAGAAATAGATTTTTAACAAAATCATCAAATTTGTATGGAACCACAAAAGACCACGAATCGCAAAAGCTATCCTAAGAAAAAAGGATAAAGCTGGGGGCATCTCACTGCCTGACTTTTATCTGTACTACAAAGCCTCAGTAATCAAAACAGTTTGGTACTAGCAGAAAAACAGACACATGGACCAATGGAACAGAATTGAAAACCCAGAAATAAACCCACAAATTTATGGACAGATTATTTTTTATAAAGGATCGAAAAATATGCAGTGAGGAAAAGAAAGCCTCTTCAGTAAATGGTGCTGGGAAAATTGAAAAACCACATGCAAACGGCTGAATGTGAACTGCGATCTCTCACCATATACCAAAATTAACTCAAAATGGATTAAAGACCTCTAAATAAGAAAGGAATAAATAAATTGCATAGAAGAAAACATTGGTACTAATCTTATAGACCTGGGGTTCAGGGAGGACTTTATAAATATGACCTCAATGGCAAGGGAAGTAAAAGCACAAATAAATAATGGGATCTTATCAAGCTAAATAGTTTCTGCACTGCAAAGAAATCCATCAACAAAGCAAAGAGTCAACCAACCAACTGGGAGAAAATACTTGCAAACAATGCCTCTGATAAGGGGATAATATCAAAAATATACAAAGAACTTGTAGAACTCGTCAAGAATAAAACGCAATCCAATTAAAAAATGGCAGATGACCTTAACAGACACCTCTCTCATGAAGACATACAAATGGCCAACAGATATATGAAAAAATGCTCCACTTCACTAGCAATTAGGGAGCTGCAAATAAAAACCACAATGAGATACTGTCTTACACCTGTTAAAATGGCTATAATCAACAAGACAAGGGATAACAAGTGCTGGGGAGGCTGTGGAGAAAAAAGGAACCCTCATACACTGCTGGTGGGAATGTAAACTGGTACAACCACTATGGAAGGCTGTATGGAGATTCCTCATAACATTGGAAATAGAACTACCCTATGACCCAGTAATCCCCTTCTGACTATCTGCCCAAAACACTTGAAAACCATACTCTGTAAAAACATATGTGCCCCAATGTTCATTGTAGCACTATTCACAGTGGCCAAGACATGGAAACAACCAAAGTGTCTCTTGATAGATGACTGGATAAAAAATCCATAGTACATACATACAATAGATTATTACTCAGCAATAAGAAAAGATGAAATACTGCCATATACCACAACATTGATAAAACTTGAGAGCATCATGCTAAGCAAAATAAACCAGACAGAAAAAGCTAAGAACCACATATCTTCACTCATATGTGGAATATAAAACTGAAAGCAACAAAGAAACAAAAACTTATGGACACAGTCAATAGTTTAGCGGTTACCTGAGGATGAGAGGGCAGGGTAGTCCAAGAGGAGGAAGGGGGAGCTAAATATATGGTGATGGAAAGAGTTGTGTACCTGGACCTTTCTGATTATTACTAACCAATGTAACCCTAATAAATTTAACAATAAAAGAAAAAAAAAGAGTAAAAAATTTTTGAATTAAAAAATATTTTTTTAATTCAAAAATTTTTTAAAAGCTCTGCTAGCAATACCTATACCAAACAAAACAGAATTTTAAGAAAAGGGCTATAATTATGGACACACTCAATCACTTGGTGGTTACCTGGAAAGGGGGAAGAAGGGGGGAGGGAGAGTTGTGGGGGGAGGTGGGAGTGGGCACCGGAAATATGGTGGTGGAGGAGGACCTGATTCTGGGAGGTGGGCACATAATGCGATGCATGGGTGATGTGATGTGGACTTGTACATCAGGAAACTACCTAACTGTTACCAACCAATGTCACCCCATTAAATTAAACAATTTAAAAAAAAAGGCTATAACAACACACGCACAAAAAGAACCCAGTAATCCCACTTCTGGGTATTTATCTGAAGAAACCAAAAATACTACTTTGAGTGGACATGTGCATCCATATGTTCATTGGATCATTGTTTACAATGGTCAAGATGTAGAGGCAGCCTGGGTGCTTGTGAATGTATGAATGGATTAAAAGAAGATGGTGTGTGGGTGTGTGTGTTTTGCTCAATTTATTGGGGTGACATTTGTTGACAACAACCACACTGTTTCCAGGTGTACAACTCTACATTACATTGTATATGCATTGCATTATGTGCACAACACCCAGAATCAGCTCTTCCCATCACCATATATTTGATGTCCCCTCCCTAATTCCCCCCCCCCACCTCCAGTCTCTCACCCACCTCCCCCCTTACCTTCAGGTAACCACTAAACTATTGACTGTATCCATGAGATTTTGTTTCTTTGTTACTTTCAGTTTTATAATGCACTTGTGAATGAGGTCATATGCTTGATTCTTTCAGTCTGACTTATTTTGCTTAATAAGATGTTTTCAAGGTCCATCCATGTTGTTCCAAATTGCTGTATTTCATCTTTTCTTATTGCTGAGTAATATTCTATTGTGTAAATGTACCACAACTTCTTTATCCAGTCATCTATCAGAGGACACTTTAGTTGATTCCATAACTTGGCCACCATGAACAGTGTTGCTATGAACATTGGGTTACATATATCTTTGCAAATTAAGATTTTCAGGTTTTTTTGGCAGATACCCAGGGGAGGGATTGCTGGATCATATGGCAATTCCATTCCTAGTTTTTTGAGAAATCTCCATACTGCCTTCCATAGTGGTTGTACCAGTTTACATTCCCACCAGCAGTGTATGAGGGTTCCTTTTTGTCCACAGCCTCTCCAGCACTTGTTATTCCTTGTCTTGTTGATTATAGCCATTTTAACAGGTGTGAGGAGGTATCTCATTATGGTTTTAATTCTGCATTTATCTAATTGCTAGTGATGTTGAGCATTTTTTCATGTATCTGTTGGCTGTATGTATGTCTTCATGAAAGAAGTGTCTGTTTAGGTCTTCTGCCCATTTTTTAATTGGGTCATTTGTTTTGGTTTTTTTTTAAGATTTATTTTTATTATTTTTAATAGAGAGAGAGAGAGATACAGAGACAGAGATAGAGAGAAGGGGGAGGGCCCAGAACAGTCTCCAGAGTTGCACATCATTGGTTTTTCCAGATAGTTTTATTCCACAGGTGGGCGGGGCTGCACTGGGCAGGAACTGGGCCAGGGTCTCACCCTGGTGAGAACTGAACTGGGGGCACTCCCCAGTTCAGCATATGGGTCCTCACGGGCCAGGGCAGGGATTCAATCCTCGGTCCCCAGGGCTGCAAAGTTAGGGCTTAACCCACTGAGCCATCCCAGCTTCCCTGAGTTGTTTGTTTTTTGTTGCTGAGTTGTATGAGTTCTATATATATATATATATATGTTAGATATTAGTCCCTTATCAGAGGCATTGTTCCCAAATATTTTCTCCCATTCAATTGGTTTTCTTTTACTTTGGCATGTATGTTTTGAATATTGCTCAGATGGAAAAGGAAAGAAGTTCTTGCCATCTGTGGTAGCATGGGTGGACCTGGAGGATATTGAACTGAGTAGGGTATGTCTGAGAAAAATAGATGCAATGTGATTTTATTTATATATGGAATCTAAAGAACAAAATAAACAAACAAACAAAGCAGAAATAAGCTCATATATACAGAGAACACTTTGATGGTTTCCAAATGGGAGGATGTTTCAGGGGGGGCGGGGGGAACAAGAAAGAGATTAAGAAGTACAAATTGTTTGTTATAAAGTAGCCATGGTGATTTTGGGTATAGCACAAAGAATATAATTATTAATATTATAATAACTATGTGTGGTGTCACATGGGTACTAGACCATTCAGGGGAGATTGCACCTTAAATTATATAAATGCCTAACCTGAGGATGTACAGCTGAAACTAATAAAAAATAATATTGAATGTTAACTGTAATGGAAAGTTTTTAATAGGGGGAAGAAAGGTGAAAGGAAATAAGATATTCAAATTTTCAGGTAAAACAAATATGTCATGGGATGTAACACACAGCATAGTCAATAATATTGTGATAGTGTGGTATGGTGTCAGATGATTTCTGGACTTACCATGGTGATCACTTCCTTAGGTATATAAATGCTAAACAACTATGATCAACTCCTGAAACTAATATAATATTTTATGTTAGCTATATTTTAGTAAAAATCTTTAGGGAAGAGGGTGGAGTAGGAGGGAGAGAACATCAAATATATATGGTGATAGAAAGAAAACTAACTCTGGGTGGTAAGCACACAATGCAATATATAGACAATGTAGTGTACAATTGTACACCTAGAAGCTATGTAATTTTTACCAACCAATGTCACTCCAATAAATTTGACAATTAAAAATAAATAAATAAAAATTTAAAAAAATAATGTAACCATACATATCCTAAAAATATTTCTATTGTGCCTATTTTCTAAGATCTTATGCAAAAGCAATTATAAATAATTCACATTTAGAAAAAACTTACCTTTAAAATCAAATTTATCCAATTTAAATATAAACACTTTTTAAGGAAAATATTTTAATAACTTTTTGTAGCATTAACCATTTTCTTTTCTTTTTTTTAATATATTTTTATATACTTATTTATTTTTGACAGAGAGAGAGAGAGAGAGAGAGAGAGATACAGAGACAGAGAAAGAGAGAAGTGAACTGGGGGAGCTCCCAGTTCAGCACATGGTTCCACACGGGCCGGGGCTGGGATTCGATCCCTGGTCCCTGACGCTGCAAAGTGAGCTCTTAACCCACTGAGCCATCCCGGCTTCCCCCCATTTTCTTTTTTTAAGATTTATTTTTATTTTATTGTTTAAGAGGTGGTGAGAGAGAAGGGAGAAGAGCTCAGAGCAGTCTCCATAGTTGTACATCATTAGTTGTGGCATAGTGGATGCAGAACCACACATGGCAGGAACCAAACTGGGGGACTCCCTCATGGGAGGCAAGAACCTTCTTGGCAGGGCTCAGCAGTTTAACAGTTGCACCACAGTTCAGTATCATATGGCCTTGCACAGATCAGGGCCAGGAGTTGATCCCCAGTCCTTGTGGTTACAAGGCAAGCAAGGCTCAATGTGATGAGCTATCCTGGCATCCCCAGCATTTTTTTTTTTTAGTTATTCTATTTTTTTCACATGTACAAGAGAATATAATGCTTAAATATTTATAGATCTTACGTAGAGATAACCCCAACAGATCCATTCCTCATCTGATAACTTACATAGCAATTACAATACCATTGACAATATTCATTATGCTATACTCTACATAAAACTATTACTTAAATATATAGTTGACATTTAACATTATTTTATATTGTTTTCAGGTGTACAACACAGTGGGTAGATATCTATATAAGTAACGAAGTGCTCTTCCCAATAGGTCCAGTGTCCATCTGACACCATGTATAGTTTTTTCAACATTATTAACTATATTTACCATACTGTACTTCACATCTTCATAACCACTATGTGACTACCAATTTGCATTTCCCAATACCTTTACCCTTCCCAACAATCCCCTCCACATCCCTCCCATCTGACACCATCAGTTTTTCTTTATTTCTGTTTTGATTATTCATTAATTCTTTTCTATAGATACAACATATTCCTGAGGTCATACAGTATTTGTCTTTCTCAATCTGACTTACTTCACTTACTATAGTAATTTTTAGTTCCATCCATGTTCTTGCAAATGGTAAGATTTCATTCCTTTTTATGGCCGAGTAATACTCCATTGTGTAAATGTACCATAATTTCTTTATTCAATTGTCTATTTCTTTAATATGTTTTTATTGTCAAATTTATTAGGATGACAGGGGAAGCCAGAATGGCAAGGTGGGTGAAGCACTCGTTTTGCAGTCCCCGGGATCAAGGATCAAATCCCAGCACTGGCCTGTGCGGACCCATGTGCTGAACTGGGGAGTGCCCCCAGTTCAATTCTCACCGGCATGAGACCCCAGCCCAGTTCCTGCCCTGTGCAGCCCTGCACCCACCTGTGGAATGAAACTATGTGGAAAAACCAGTGATGTACAACTATGAAGACCGCTCTGGGCCCTCCCCCTTCTCTCTGTCTCTCTATCTCTCTCTCTCTCTCTCTCTCTCTCTCTCTCTGTCAAAAACAATAAAATAAATCTTAAAAAAAAATTATTAGAGTGATATTGATCAGTAACAATTAGATAGTTTCCAGATGTACAAATCCACACCACATCACCCATGCATTACATTATGTGCTCATCACCCAGAATCAGCTCTCCTTCCATCACCAAATATATTGTGTCCACTCCCACCTCTCCCTCCTCAGTCTCTCCCCCCCTCCTCCCCTTCACTCAGGTAACCACCAAACTATTGAGTGTGTCCATAAGTCTGGCGCCCACGCCCACCTCCCCTCCCCACCCTCCCTCCCCTGTCCTCCCCTTCCCTCAGGTAATCACCAAACCACTGAGTATGTACATAAGTCTTTGTTTCTTTGTTACTTTCAATTTTATATTCCACCTATAAGTGAGGTCATATTTTTCCGGATTCTTTCAGTCTGACTTATTTCGCTTAATAAGATGGGCTCTAGGTCCATCCATGTTGTCACAAATGACTGTATTTCATCTTTTCTTATTGCTGAGTAGTATTCCATTGTGTAAATGTACCACAACTTCTTTATCCAGTCATCTATCGAAGGGCATTTTGGTTGTTTCCATGTTCTGGCCACTGTGAACAGTGCTGCGATGAACACGTGGGTACAAACATCTTTGCAGATTAAGGTTTTCAGGTTTTTTGGGTAGATACCCAGTAGTGGGATTGCTGGGTTGTATGGTAATTCCATTCTTAATTTTTTAAGGAATCTCCATATTGGAACTGGTACAGGAAGGCTACAGGAAGACTGTAGCCTTCCATAATGGTTGTACCAGTTTACATTCCCACCAGCAGTGTATGAGGGTTCCTTTTTTTCCACAGCCTCTCCAGCACTTGTTATCTCTTGTCTTGTAGATTATAGCCATTTTAACAGGGGTAAGATGGTATCTCATTGTGGTTTTTATTTGCATCTCCCTAATTGCTAGTGAAGTTGAGCATTTGTTCATATATCTGTTGGCCATTTGTATGTCTTCATGAGAGAAGTGTCTGTTAAGGTCATCTGCCCATTTTTTAATTGGATTGCTTGTTTTATTCTTGTCGAGTTCTACAAGTTCTTTGTATATTTTTGATATTAGCCCCTTATCGGAGTCATTATTTGCAAATATTTTCTCCCAGTTGGTTGGTTGCCTCTTTGCTTTGTTGATGGTTTCCTTTGCAGTGCAGAAGCTTTTGAGCTTGATAAGGTCCCATTTGTTTATTTGTGCTTTTACTTCCCTTGCCATTGAGGTCAGATTCATAAAATCCTCCCTGAACCCCAGATCTATAAGATTAGTACCAATGTTTTCTTCTATGCAATTTATTGTTTCCTTGCTTATTTGGAGGTCTTTAATCCATTTGGAGTTAATTTTGGTATATGGTGAGAGATCACATTTCACTTTCAGCCTTTTGCATGTGGTTTTTCAATTTTCCCAGCACCATTTACTGAAGAGGCTTTCTTTTCCTCACTGTATATTTTTCATTCCTTTATCAAAAATAATCTGTTCATATATTTGTGGGTTTATTTCTGGGTTTTCAGTTCTGTTCCATTGGTCTGTGTATCTGTTTTTCTGCCAATACCAAGATGGTTTTTTTTGTTTTGTTTCGTTTTTGTTGTTGATTTTTTTTAGATGTTTTGATTACTGAGGCTTTGTAGTACAGATTAAAGTCAGGCAGTGAGATGCCTCCAGCATTACCCATTTTTCTTAAGATAGCTTTGACAGTTTGTGGTCTTTTGTGGTTCCATACAAATTTGATGATTTTTTAATCTATTTCTTGAAAGAATATCTGTGGGATTTTTAATGGAAATGGCATTGAATCTGTATATCACTTTGGGTAGTATGGCCATTTTAACTATGTTGATTCTTGCAATTCATGAACACAGAATGCCTTTCCATTTTTTGGGTCCGCTTTAATTTATTTTAACAGTGTTTTATAGTTTTCAGTGTATAAGTCCTTCACATTTTTGTTAGATTTATTCCTAGGTATTTAATTTTTTTGTTTGCAATGGCAATGGGAATGGATCTTATCGCTCTTTCTGAAGTTTTATTGTTGGCATATAAAAGTGCAGTTGATTTTTGGACATTGATTTTGTAGCTTGAGACTTTACTGTATTTGTCTATTATTTGTAATAGATTTCTGATAGTCTTTAGAGTTTTCTTTTTTTTTTTTTTAAGATTTTTTTTTTGACAGAGAGAGACAGAGATACAGTCAGAGACAGACAGAAAGGGGAGGGCCCAGAATAGTCTCCACAGCTACACATCATCGGCTCTTCCTCATAGTTTCACTCTCCAGGTGGGCGGGGATGCACAGAGCAGGAACTGGGCCAGGGCCTCACCCCGGTGAGAACTGAACTGGGGGCACTCCCCAGTTAAGCATATGGGTCCACACGGGTCGGGGCCGGAATTTGATCCTTGGTCCCCAGGGCTGCAAAGTGAGCGCCTACACCACTGAGCCATCCCGGCTTCCCCTAGAGTTTTCTATATACAGGATCATGTCATCTGCAAAGAGTGACAGTTTGACTTCTCTCTTAATTCTAATACCTTTTTATTCCTTTCTCTTGCCTGATTGCTCTGGCTAGAACTCCCAGAACTATGTTGAATAGCAGTGGTGATAGGGGACATCCCTGTCTTGTTCCTGAATTTAGGAAAATAGGCTTTAGCTTTTCCCCATTCAGTATTATATTTGCTGAGGGTTTGTCATATATGGCTTTTATTATGTTGAGGTACTTTCCTTCAATTCCCATTTTATTCAGTGTTTTTATCATAAACGGGAGTTGTATCTTGTTGAATCCTTTTTCTGAATCAATTGAGATAATCATGTGGCTTTTAGCCTTTGTTTGGTTCATGTGCTGGATTACATTGATTGATTTGCATATGTTGAACCATCCTTGTGCCCCTACGATGAATCCCACGTGGTCATGGTGAATAATCTTTTTAATGCATTGTTGTATTCTGTAAGGTAAAATTTTATTTAGGATTTTTGCATCAGTGTTCATCAGTGAGATTGGCCTATAGTTATCCTTTTTCGTGTTGTCCTTCCCAGGTTTGGTATTAGGGAGATATTAACTTCATAGAATGAGTTAGGCATTATTGCCTCCTCTTGAATTTTCTGGAGTAGTTTGAGGAGGATATGCATTAGCTCTTTTTTGAATGGTTGATTAAACTCATTGGTAAAACCGTCTGGTCCAGGACTTTTGCCTTTGAGCAGGTTTTAGGTAGTTGTTTCAAGTTCTGTACTGTTGATTGGTCTATTTAGGTTATCCAAATCTTCTTGGTTCAGTTTAGGTAAACTATATATTTCTAAAAATCTGTCCATTTCCTCAAGATTGTCAAATTTGATGGCATAGTTTTTCATAATAATTTCTTATGATTGTTAGTATTTCTGTAGTGTCCGTTGTGATCTCACCCCTATCATCCCAAATTCTGGAAATATGAGATTTTTCTCTTTGCCCTTTGGTGAGCCTAGCCAGTGGTTTGTCAATTTTATTGACTTTTTCAAAGAACCAGCTCTTTGTGGCATTAATTTTATTTATTGTTTTTCTGTTCTGAATTTCATTAAGTTCTGCTTTAATTTTTATTAATTCTTCCCTTCTGCTAGCTTTGGGGTTCATTTGTTCTTCTTTTTCCAGTTCTTTAACATGAGGTTTGAGGGTGTTTACTTGTAGTTTTTCTTGTTTTTGAAATAGGCCTGTAATGATATAAATTTCCCTCGTATTACTGCTTTCGCTGTGTCCCAGAAATTTTGGTATGTCGTGTTTTTATTGTGATTCGTTTCTACAAATTTTCTGATCTCTTGTTGACTGGATCTCTTTGATCCAGTCATTTTTTAATAGCATGTTGTTCAATCTCTACATATATGTGGTTCTCTCTGCAATTGATCTTTTGCAATTGATCTCTAGTTTCAAAGCTTTGTGGTCTGAGAATACACTTGGTATGATTTAAATGTTCTTAAATTTGGTGAGGTTGGATTTAAGTCCCAGGATATGGTCTAGCCTTGAAAATGTTCCATGTGCACTAGAATCAAATGTATAGTCCTGTGTTGCAGGATGGAGTGTCCTATAAATACCAATTATGTCCATTTTCTGTAATGTATCATTTAAAGCTGCCATCTCTTTATTTATTTTCTGCTTGGATGATCTGTCCAATGTTGTCAAGGGGTGTTTAGATCCCCTGCTATAATTGTATTTTTGTCAAGTTCTCCTATTAGGTCTGTTAGTAATTGCTTTGTAAATTTTGGTGCTTCCTGATTGGGGGCATATATATTGATGAGTGTCATGTTTTCTTGATGTATTGTCTCTTTTATCAAAATTAAATGACAATCTTTATGTCTTATAATTATTTTTATCCTGATGTCTGTTTCATCAGAAATCAGTATGGCCACTCCAGCTTTTCTCTGACTGCCATTTGCCTGGAGTATCGTTTACCATCCTTTTACTCTGAGTCAATGTTTGTTCTTGTGGCTGAGGTGTATCTCTTGTAAGCAGCATATGGTTGAATTTTGTTTTTTAATCCAGTCTGCTACCCTGTGCCTCTTTATTGGTGAATTCACTCCATTTACATTTAGGGTGATAATTGATATATGAGGATATCCTGTATCCATTTCTTCCTTCCCTCTTATTTCTTTGTTGTCCCATCTTTTCTCCATTTATTTTGATTTCTTGATTCAGGTCAAATAGCCTCCTTCAGTATTTCTTGGAATGCTGATTTTGAGCTGGAGAATTCCCTCAGCTTCTGTATATCTGAAAAGGCCTTAATTCCTCCTTCATATCTAAAGGTTAATTTTGCTGGATAGTTAATTCTTGGCTGGAAATTTGTCTCTTTTAATACTTTGAAGATTGGGGTCCACTCCCTCCTGGCTTGCAGAGTTTCTTCTGAGAAGTCTGATGACAACCTGATAGGTTTTCCTTTGAAAGTTTTATATATATATATATTTCCCCCCACCCCAGCAGCTTTGAGGATTCTTTCTTTGTCTTTGGTTTTTATCATCTTCAGAACAATGTGCCTTGGAGAAGATCTGCTAGGGTCTAGGTAGCTAGGGCTCCTGTTTTCCTCTTCACTTTGGGGTTCTAGTTCTTTCCTTAGGTTAGGGAAATTCTCACCCACTATTTGTTTTAGTAGAATCTGAGAAGATTTCATCTCACTTCCTTCTGGTACCCCTATTATTCTAATATTGCTCTTTCTAATGGAGTCAGAGAGTTCTTGTAGGGCTCTTTCATTTCTCTTGATTTACATTTCCCTTTCTTCTTCCTTCTGTGAAATTTTCATGTTTGTATCTTCGATTTCACTAATTCTTTCTTCCAGCTGGTCAACCCTGTTTCCTATGCTGGTTAATTCTTTTCTCAGCTCTCCCATTATGCATTTCATTTCAAGGAGTTCCTTTTTGTTCTGCTCTAACTTCTCAATTCTATTGGTAAAGTATTCATTTCGCTCAGAAAATTCCTTGTTGAGGTCATTTAACTCTGTCAGGGTACTTTGCCAGCATTTACTGAGCTCTTTGAGTGTCTTGAGTATTACAGCCCTGAATTCTGTTTCACTTATATTTGATTCCAAGTATGCAAGCTCCTTTTCCAAAGAATGTCCATGAGCTTCTGGAAGGGCTTTGTTTTCTGAGGCGTGCGTTGTATTTGATGTGGTTTTGTTTGTTTTGCTTTAGGCATGAGTATGTTATCCCTCTGGGGGTTTTCCTATAAGATGGGCTTCTCTATTTTTCCCCCTCTTTTTTGTTCCAACTGTCTTAGTCTCAATGCTCTCCTTCTTTGGGAGAGTGAGGTGGGCTGTGGTCTGACTGCAGCCTGGTATGTCTCTGCTGTGTAGCAGGTTGCAATAAGGGCTCAGTTGTAGGGGGAGGACTTTTTGGGAGAGGGTTGAGGGAAGCAGTCAGTTTCTGTGTCGTGGGGTTGCTCTTAAGGTTGCTGGCTTAGCTGTTAGAAGGCAGAGCAGTGAAGGTGTGGGCAGGGGTGGGAGAATGTGAGTAGGAGCTTGAGTGGGCCTGAGACACAGTAATAGATTCCTCTGTCAGCAGGGGGGCTGGTGGTTCAGTATGGGCTGGGGTGCAGCAGCTCAGGTCTTTCTCTTCTCTGCTCTGCTGTTTTCACTTTAAGTGTGTCTGTGCTGTTTCTGTGAGCCAGTGACTGGGCCTGCCAGGCTGCAGCTGGCGGCACAGCTGGGTCACTCTCAGTCCTTTGTTCTGCTCAAGCTGCTTTCACTTTCAGTCTATTGAGCAGAGCTGTGCTGTTTCTGTGAGCCAATGACTGGGCCGCGGGGCTGCAGCTGGAGGCACAGCTGGGTCGCACTCAATCCTCCGCTCTGCTCGAGCTGCTGTTTTCACTTCAAGAGCCCTGGCTTGAAATGGTGCTGCCTAACAGCAAACTCTAGTAGCTCAGCTGTGTCACCTCTATAAATCAGTGACCAGGTGTACCAAGCTGCAGCGGGCTAGTGCCCTGCTCTCTGGTCACCCGCCCGGGAAGATCAGCTACCCCTGCTCCGTGGTCCCTATTCCACTTCAGGCACCATGATCTGAGTAGGGCACAGTGTGTTGTCCCTTGAGTTCAGATGTTAAATTGTCCACAGTCTCATGGGGCTTCCACTCTCCTCAGGTCTCGGCTTCCAGCCCACCCTCAATCTAGCTCCACTTTGACCACAGCCCCCCAATCCTCCTTTGTTTCTGTCAGCCCTGGGTTGCGTTCTGCATCCCTGTCCCAGTATTGCTTCTTCCCCTTCCCTCTCCCACTTGCCCCTTTTTCCTCTGACCTTTGGGTATTGTTCTGTGTTGTGTGGTTCTTTCAGTTGAGGGTGTGTCTCAGGGTTTCCCCTGTGGATTCCCCTTTGTTCCCAAGTCCCTTCCCAGGTAGGTATTGGGGTTCTCCTCTCATGCCGCCATCTTTTTCCCTCTTTCTCAATTGTCTTTTGATGGGCATTTAGGTTGTTTCTATATCTTGACTATAGTGGGTAATGCTGCAGTAAACACAGGTATGCATATATTTTTTCAAATTCGTGTTTTGGGGATTTTTTGTTGTTTTTGGTTTAGTTTTGTTTGTTTTGTTTTTTGGATAAATACTGAGGAGTGAAATTGCTGTATCATTGGTAGTTTCACTTTAATTGTTAAAGGAACCTCCATACTGTTTTCCAGAGTGGCTGGACAAATTTCCAATTCCATCAACAGTGCACTATGGTCCACTTTTCTTCACATCCTTGCCAACACTTCTTGGTTGATTTCTTGATGATAGCCATTCTGACAGGAGTGGGGTATTAACTGTATCGCATTGTAGCTTTAATTAGCATTTCTCTGATGATTAGTGATATTGAGCATTTTTTCATGTGTCTACTGGCCATCTGTATGTCCTCTTTGGAAAGTGTCTATTCATGTCTTCCGACATTTTTTATTGGATTTTTGGCAGGTTTCTTTGTTATTATTCTTAAATTATTTTCTGGTATTGTTTTTACTTTATTTACTTTTTTATTGTTAAATTTATGGGGTGACATTGGTTAGTAACAATTACATAGTTTTCAGGTGTACAATTCTGCATTACATTGTCTACACATTGCATTATGTACACACCATCCAGAATCCGCTCTCTTTCCATCATCATGTATTTGATGCACACTCCCTTCTCCCCCACCCCTACTCTCCCATTGTACTTGCCCCTTACCCTCACGTAACCATGAAACTATTGACTGTGTCCATGAATTTTTGTTTCTTTGTTACATTCAGTTTTATATATCACCTATAAGTGAGATCATATGTTCCTTGATTTTTTTCAGTCTGACATATTTCACTTAATAAGATGGTTTCAGGGGAAGCCAGAATGGCTCAGTGGGTTGAGCGCTCACTTTGCAGCACCAGGGACCCAGGGTTGAGTCCTGGCTCCGGCGCGTGCGGACCCGCGTGCTAAGCTGGGGAGTGCCCCCAGTTTGGTTCTCTGTCTGTCTGTCTGTCTGTCTCTCTCTCTCTGTCAAAAACAATAAAATAATAATAATAATAATAATAATAATAATCACAAATAAATAAATAAATAAAACTTCTTTCATGTGTTCTTTAAAAAAAAAAAGAACAAAACAAGCAAAAAAAAAAGATGGTTTCAAGGTCCACCCATGTTATCTCAAATGGCTGTATTTCATTTTTTCTTATCACTGAGTAGTATTCCATTGTGTAAATGAATCACAACTTCTTTATCCAGTCATCTATCAAAGGATACTTTAGCTGATTCCATGATTTGGCCAATGTGAAGGGTACTACGATTAACACTGGGGTACATATATCTTTGTAAATTAAGGTTTTCAAGTTTTTTTGGGTAAATACCCAGGAGAGAAATTGCTGGGTCATATGGCAATTCCATTTCTAATGTTTTGAGGAATCTCCATACTGTCTCCCATAGTGGTTGTCCCAATTTACATTTCCACCAGCAGTGTATGAGGGTTCCTTTTTGTCCACAGCCTCTCCAGCACTTGCTATTCCTTGTGTTGGTCAATATAGTCATTCTAACAAGTGTGAGTGGTATCTCATTGTGTTTTTGATTTGCATCTTCCTAATTGCTACTGATGCTGAGCATTTTTTTCATATATCTGTTATTCATTTGTATGTCTTCATGGGAGAATTCTTTGTTTAGGTCTTCTGCCCATTTTTTACTCAGATCATTTGTTTTGTTGTGGTTGAACTATAGGAGTTTGGTATATATTTTAGATATCAGACCCTTATTGAAAGCACCATTTGCAAATATTTTCTTCCATTTGGTTGGTTTCCTTTTTACTTTGTTTATGGTTTCCTTTGCTGTGCAGAAACTTTTTAGTTTGGTATAGTCCCATTCATTTATTTTTGCTTTTACGTCCCTTGACTTTGGGGTCAAATTTGTAAAGTGCTCTCTGAGCCCAAGGTCTATAAGTTTAGTACCGATGCTTTCTTCTATGTACTTTATTGTTGTGGATCTTATGTGAAGGTCATTAATCCACTCTGAGTTAATTTTGGTATGTGGTGACAGTTCACAGTCCAGATTCATTCTTTTGCACATGGTTTTCCAATTTTCCCAGCACCATTTACTAAAGAGGTTTTGTTTCTCCATTGTATATTTATTGCTCCTTTGTCAAAAATTGTCTGTCCATATCTCTACTAATTTGTTTCTGGAATTTTTATTTTGTTCCATTGTTCTGTATGTCTATTTTTCTGCCAGTACCAAGCTGTTTTTTTTGTTTGTTTTTTTTTTGGTTTTTTTTTTATCTTTTCACATTTATAGAGAGAAATTATCTTTTTGTCTTCAGTGCATATTTATTTCTATTTTACTTTTTGACAGATAGAGAGAGAGACAGAGACAGAGACAGTTAGAGAACCAAACTGTGGGAACTCCCCAGTTCAGCATGTGGGTCCTGCCTGGGCCGGAACCGGGATTCGATCCTCGGTCCTCATGGCCTCAAAGCGAGCGCTCAACCCGCTGAGCCGTCCCGGCTTTCCCCAAGCTGTTTTGATTATTAATGCTTTGTAGTATAGACTGAAGTCAGAGATCATGATGCCTCCAGCCTTATTTATTTATTTATTTATTTATTTATTTATTTATTTATTTATTTGGAAGATTGCTTTGGCAATTCGGGGTCTTCTGTGGTTCCATATAAATCTGATGATCTCTTTTTATCTATTTCTTGAAAGAATGTCTGTGGGATTTTGATAGAAATTGCATTATATTCATATATTACTTTGGGTAATATGGCCATTTTAACTATGTTGATTCTTTCAATCCATGAACACAGAATATCTTTCCATTTCTTTGTATCTTCTTCAATTTCTTTTAAGAGTGTCTTATAGTTTTCCGCATATAAGTCCTTCACATTCTTTGTTAAGTTTATTCCTAAGTATTTGATTCTTTTTGTTTTGATGTCAAAGGGTATCATTTTTCTCATTTCTTTTTCTGAAGTTTTGAAGTTTGTATTTAAAATTGCTGTGGATTTTTGTACATTGACTGGGTATCCTGAAACTTTAGTGTATTCATTTATTATTTGTAATAGTTTTCTGGTGGTCTTTGGAGTTTTCTGTATAAAGGATCATGTCATCTGAAAAAAGTAACATTTTAACTTCTTCACTCCCAATTTGTATGCCTTTTATTTCTTTTTCCTGCCTGATGCCTCTGGCTTGAACTTTTATCACTATGTTGAATGGCAGTAGTGACAGGGGACATCCCTGTCTCATTCCTGATTTTAGAAAAAAGGGTTTCAGTTTTTCCCTGTTCAGTATGACATTCGCTAAAGGTTTGTCATAAATGGCCTTTATTATGTTGCGGTACTTTCCTTCTATACAAATTTTATAAGTATTTTGATCATAAATAGATGTATCTTGTCAAATGCTTTTTCTGCATCAATTGATATAATCATATGGTTTTTATCTTTAATTTTTTTTATGTGGTGTATCACATTCATTGATTTGCATATGTTGAACAATCCTTGTGCCCCTGGGATGAAACCCATTTGATTGTGATATATAATCTTTTTAATGCATCATTGTATTCTATTTGCTAGTATTTTGTTTAGGATTTTTGCATAGGTGTTCATCAGAGATATCGGTCTATAGTTTTCTTTCTTTTTTTTTTTCTTTTTTTCGACATTCTTGCCAGGCTTTGGTAGTAGAATAATGTTGGCCTCATAGAATGAGTTGGAAAGTATTGCCTCTTCTTCAGTTTTTTGGAAAAATTTGAGAAGGACAGGTGTCATTTCTTCTTTAAATGCCTGATAAAACTTGTTAGTGAAGCCATCTGGTCCTGGAGTATTGCTTTTGGAGAGGTTTTGGATATTTGTTTCAATTTCCTTATCATTGAGTGCTCTGGTTAGATTATCCAGTCCTTCTTGATTTGGTCAAGGTAAACTATGCTTCTAGAAACATGTCCATTTTTCCAGGTTGCAACATTTGGTGACATATAGGCCTTCATAGTATTCTTGTATGATCCTTTGTTTTTCCTGTGGTATCAGTTGTAATTTCCCCTCTTTCATTTCTAATTCGGATTATTTGTGTGTTTTCTCTTTTATCCTTGGTGAATCCAGCCAGGAGTTTGTCAACTTTATTAAATTTTTCAAAGAACCAGCTCTTTGTTGCATTAATGTTTTCTGTGGTCTTTCTAGTCTCTATTTCATTTAGTTCTCCTTTAATTTTTACTATTTCCTTCCTTCTGCTAGATTTGGGTGTTTTTTACTCTTCTATTTCTATTTCCTTAAGATGTGATATTAGGTTGCTTACTTGTGATTTGTCTTGTTTCTTGAGATAGACCTGTAGTGATACAAATATCCCTCTTATTACTGCTTTCGCTGCATAACAGTAATATTGGAATGTTGTGTTTTCACTGTCATTTGTTTCTGTCCTTTTAATCTCTTCTTTCATTTCTTCTTTGATTCAGTCATTTTTAAATAACATGTTGTTTAATCTCCATGTATATGTGTTTTTTCCCGTTTTCTTTTTGTAGTTGATCTCCAATGTCAAAGCTTTGTGATCAGAGAATACACTTGATATGATTTAAGTCTTATTAAATTTGCTGAAGCTAGCTTTGTGTCCCAGCATGAGGTCTAGTCTTGAGAATGTTCCATGTGCACCAGAAAAGAATGTTTAGTCATGTGTTGTAGAATCAAGTATCCTGTAAATATGAACTATGTCCAACTGCTGTAATGTATCATTTAAGCTGATATTTCCTTATTTGTTTTCTGTTTGTATGATCTGTCCATGGCTGTCTAGGGGGTGTTTAAGTCCCCTAGTACAATTGTTATGTTTTGGTCAGTTTCTCCTTTTAGATCTGTTACTAGTTCCTTTGTAAATTTTGGTGCTTCTCGGTTGGGCAGCATATATGTTAATAAGTGTCAGGTCTTCTTGTTATACTGTCCTCTTTATCATTATAAAATGTCCAATTTGTCTCTTATTATCTTTTTGATCCTGAGGTCTGTTTCATCAGATATAAGTATGGCTACACCTTCTTTTCTGTGGGTTACATTTCCTTGAAGAATTATTTTCCAATCTTTCACCTTGAGTCTGTATTTGTCTTTGTGACTGAGGTATGTCTCTTGTAGGCAGCATAAGGTTGGTTTTTGTTTTTTAATCCAATTTTCTACTCTGTGTCTTTTTATTGGTGAATTCAGTCCATTTACATTTAGGGTGATGATTGATATATGAGGATTTCCTATACCATTTTATCTTTTGTTTTTTGGTAGCTCTTTCTTTTTTATTGCTTCTTTGCTCTTTTCTTCCCATTGATTATTTTAGTTTGATGGTGTTTATGACTGGTTTTTTTTTCTGTATTCTCGTCTTTTGTTTTATGTGTACCAGTTCTAAGTTCTTTTTCGGTGGTTACCATGAACTTTATATAAAAGAAAGTTTCATATATGCAGTAGTTCCTTTTCTTAAGGATGTTTCTTATCTCCATTCACTTTGGAAAGTTAAACCTTTACTTCCTCCCCTTTTATGTTTTTGTAGTTCCAGTTTATCTGTATTTACATTTATTCTTTGTTTCAGGTCCAGTCGCCTCCTTCAGTATTTCTTTAAATGCTGGCTTTGTGCTGGAGAAGTCCTTCAGTTTTTGTATGTCTGAAAATGTCTTTATTCCTCCTTCATATCTACAGAATAACTTTGCTGGGTATAGGATTCTTGGCTGGTAATTTTTCTCCTTTAACACTTTGAATGCTTTGTTCCATTCCCTTCTGGCTTGTAGAGTTTCTGTTGAGCAATCTGATGATAGTCTCATGGGCTTTTCTTATAGGTTATGGTGTTCTTTTTCCTGGCTGCCTTGAGGATCACTTCTTTGTCTTTGACCTTTGATATCTTAAGTATAATGTGCCTGGGAGAGGGTCTGTTCAGATTCAAGTACCTAGGGATCCTGTTTCCTCCTTGGATTTGAGGTTCCAGCTCTTGCCAGAGATTTGGGAAGTTCTCATCTACTTTTTGTCTGCGTAAATTCTCTGTGTCCATCTCCTCCTCTGCTCCCTCTGGAATACCTATTATTCTTATATTATTTTTTCTAATGGACTCATATAGTTCTTGTAGATATCTTTCATTTCTTTTAACTTTTAGGTCTCCCTCTTTCCTTCTGTGACATCCAAATTTTCGTCTTGATTTCACTAATTCTTTCCTCTGTCTGGTCAGCTCTGAATCCTATGCTAGCTATTTCATTTTTCATTTCTTTTATTGTGTTGTTTATCTCCAGAATTTCTATTTGCATCTTTTTCATAGATTCCATTTCCTTTCTGAGATCACTTAGCTTCTTCTGTGTACTCCGCCAGCTTTCTCTGATCTCTTTCAGTATTTTTGTAATTGCAGCCTTGTATTCTCTGTCATTTAGCTCATATAATCCCATATATTCAAGTTCCTTTTCTGGAGATTTTTATCTTTCTTTCTGAACTCTTTTTTCAAAGGGGTATTCATCGCTGTTAGAGCATTTTGTTTCCTGGACATGAGGACTTTTCCCCTTGGTAGATGTGAGGTATCTTTCTTTTACTTCCTAGTTGGTGTTAGTGTCTTATAATGTTTCCTCTTATTTATTCTGTTTTCTCACTGCAGGCGACTTCCTAAGAGGTGGGCTTCTCTTTGACTCAGTTGCCCTGGTCTCTGTATGCCTCCTTTTGGGGAAGGTATGGCAGGTGATGGTATTTTATGCCTCTGAGATCCCACTGCTGACAGAAGCTGCCACACCTAGATCCCTCTGCTGGCTTCAGCAGGACACGTCAGAGTGGGGCTTGTTCAGAAAGGCGCAGGTCCGTTTGCTTCACAGGGTAATGGCGGCTTCCCTCTGCTGGCTTCAGTGGGAAGAGTGGGGGCGGGGTTTGTTGGGAAAGTCGCAGGTCTTATTGCATCACAGTGTAATGGTGGCTTCCCAGCAGCAGCTCACTGAAGGCAGGCCATGGGCAAGGCCTCAGGGGCAAGCCCTGGGAGACAACAAGGGGAGGCAGCCAGGCTCTGTGTCCAAGGCCATACAGTGCTTTGGTTGGGGACTCATCTCACTGAGTGCCACTCTGCACCTCAGCTGCCAACATACTCCCAGTGTCAGCACTCCAGCCCCTGGAACACTTGCCTCTGGCTCGTTGCCAGCATCATGCTCTGTGGGCCCCCAGCTCCAGCAGCCCAAACCAAGCACCAGCAGCCGGATCTTCACTACGGTCACCCGCACTGATCTCTGGCTGCTGCTGGTGCCTCACTCTGGCCTCCTGCTCCACGCTCTGGCTGCCCTTACCATGCCATAACTGCTCCCCCTGCACTCCCACTGGGGCCTCTCGCCACCTTCATAAGCACCAGCTTTTTCCATCCACCTGTGCTCTGGCTGTCTGCACCTCCACCTCTGTCCATTCCAGACTTCCAACCTATCCAAAGTTGTTCTGTATCTCGACCCACACCCCCATGCTCCCACCTCAGTCAGTCTCTGCTCTGCTGGACTTGGGTCAGCCTCTGGGCTGGTCACTAGGTTGGTCTCCGGGTCGCGCTCCATGGCATGTTTCCACACTGCTCCCTTTCTTTCTCTTTCACTCACCTTCATTTCTCCAGCTTTAGGTATTTTCTTGGGTCTCTCAGCCTAGGCTATGTGATACTTAGAAATTCTCTGGTTGGATTTTAGTTGTTTAAATTGTTGTCTTTCCAGGAGAGGTTTCAAGAGTTCCTCTCATGCCGCCATCTTGATGACGTCCTTGCTGAGAATTTTTATCATAAATGGCTTCTGACATTTGTTGAATGCTTTTTCTACATTTATTGATATGATTATATAATTTTTATTTTTTAATTTTGTTAGTGTGGTGTCACGTTAATTGATTTACGTATATTGAACTATCATTGCATCCCAGGAATAAAATCCCACTTGATCATGGTATATGATCTTTTTAATGTATTGCTGAATTCTGTTTGCTAATATTTTGTTGAAATTTTTGCATCTATGCTCATTAGGGGTATTGACCTATAGTTTTCTTTTTTATAATGTCTTTGGCTGGTTTTCAAATCAGAGTAATGATGACCTCATCAAATAACTTGGGAGCTTGCCCCTTCTTGGATTTTTTTCAAGTAGTTTGAGAATAATAGCTGTTAATTCATTTTTTACTGTTTGTTAAGCCATATGATTTGGAACTTTTTGGGAGATGGGGGAGCTTGTTGATTACAGATTAAATTTTGTTGTTAGTAATTGGTCTGTTTAGATTTTCTGTTTCTTTTTGATTTCAGACTTAGAAGCTTGTGCATTTGTAGGAATGTATCCATTTCCTCCAGATTGTCCAATTTGTTGGCATATAGTTGCTTGTAGTATTTTCTTATAATTTTTTGTATTTCTGTGATGTCTGTTGTCACTTCTCTTTATTAGTTACTTATTTTATATATTTAGGTCCTATTTTTTTCTTTAGGAGTCCAGTTAAAGGGTTTTTTATTCTGTTTATCTTTTTTTTAAAACATGCTCTTAGTTTTATTGATCTTTTGTATTGTCTATTTAGCCTCAATTTCATTTATTTTTGCTTTGATTTTTATTATTTTCTTTCCTGAAACACTTTGGGCTTCATTTACTCTTCTTTTTCTAATTCCCTTAGGTATAATGTTAAACTGTTTACTTGAGCTTTTTCTTCTTGCTTTACATAGGTCTACATTGCTATGAATTTCCCTCTTAGGACTGCTTTTGCTGAGTCCCACAGATTTGGGGTTGTTATGTTTTCATTTTTGTTTGTCTCAAGGTACATTTTGATTTCTTCCTGGATCTCATTGTTGACCCATGCATTGTTTAGCAGCATATCATTTAGCCTTCATGTGTTTGTGTTTTTCAGTATTTTTTTTCTTCTTATATTTGATTTCTAGTTTCATACTATTAACAGAGAAGACGCTTAATATGATTTCAATTTTCTTAAATTTATTGAGGATATTTTTGTGGCCTATTTTGGAAAATGTTCTATGTACACTTAAAAAGAATGTATATTCTGATGCTTTGGGATGAAATGCCCTAAAAAGATCAGTTACATCTATCTGGTCTAGTGTGTCATATAAGGCCACTGTTTCCATGTTGATTTTTCTCTCCAGAAGGTCTGTACATTGGTGTCAGTGGGGTGTTAAAGTCCCCTACTATGATTGGGTTATTACTGATCTCTATCTTTATGTTGGTCAATATTTGCTTTATGTATTTAGGTGCTCCTATGTTGGGTACATAAATAATTATGTGATGTCCTCTTGTAGCATTGATCTCTTCATAATTATGTAATGTCCTTTTTTATCTCATTACAGTCTGTTTTAAAGTCTATTTTGTTTGATACAAGTATTGCTACTCCAGCTTTTTTCTCATTTTAATTTGTATGAAATATCCTTTTCCATCCCTTTACTTTTAGTCTATGTGTGTCTTTCCATTTGAGGTGGGTCTCTTGTAGACAGCACATTCTTGGGTCTTGTTTTCTTATCCATTCAGCTACCCTATGTCTTCTGACTGGAGCATTTAGTCCACTTATATTGAAAGTTATTATTGATATGTACATAGTCATCAGCATATTATTCATGTTTTTTATTTTCTTTTGTTTGCTTGTTTCCTCCTTTATTCTGCTTAAAGAAGTCCTTTTAATATTTCTTGTAACACTGGCCTGGTAGTAGTGAATTTCTTTCGCTTTTTCTTGTCTGGGAAGCTCTTTATCTCTCCTTCAATTTTAAGTAATAGCCTTGCAAGGTAGAGTAATCTTGGTTGTAGGCCCTTGTTATTCATTACTTAGAGTATCTCATGTTCCTCTCTTTTGGCCTACAAAGTTTCTCCCAAGAAATCTGCTGATAATCTAATGGGAGCTCTGTTGGAAGTAACTAGTTATCTTTCTCTTACTGCTTTTAGAATTCTCTTTTTTTCTTTAACCTTTGCCATTTTAATTATGATATGTCTTGGTGTGGGCCCTGTGTTCTCCTCATGGTACCCTTATGATACAAATGTTGTTATGCTTGATGTCCCAGAGGTCTCTCATGCTATCTTCATTTAAAAAAAAATTATTTTCCTTTTTGTTTTGTTCTTTCAATTGGGTGTTTTCTGTTACCTTGTCTTCCAGATCACTGATTCAGTTTCCTGCTTCATCTAATCTACTGTTGACTCCTTCTAGTGTAGCTTTCATTTGTTATTGTATTCTTTATTTCTGACTGGTTGTTTTTTATGGGTTCTATGTCCTTTTTTATGTTTGCTATCTCTTTATTGAAATTCTCACTAAGTTCTTTAAGCATTCTTATAACCTGTATTTTAAACTCTTTTTCTGGTAAGTTGGTTGCCTCCATTTCAGTTAGCTATATTTCTAGGGGTTTCTTTGTCCTTTTATCTGAACATGTTTTTCTGTTTCCTCATTCTGGCTGCCTTTCTGTATTTGCTTCTATGTAGTAGGTAGATCTCTTATGTCTCTAAGTCTTTGCTCAGTGGCCTTGTTTAGTTTGAGTTCTGTGTAGTCCAATAACGCAACCTCTCTGATCTCCTGTGCATATATTTCCAGGAGTGTCCCTGGAGTGTGTTGTGTGTATATTTCAGTTGTAGTTGAGCCTTGATTATTTTGGGCATGTCAATGGGTAAGAATTACTCCCAGGCTGACTGGCTATGCAGATTAGTTCTGACCACAGAGTATGAGCTGCTGTTTTGGAGCTCACCCCTCTGATGGGTGTTTGCTATGTAAGCTCTTGTGCCTGTTGAGATTGCCATTTGGGTGTTCTGTTCTGAGGCTAACCAGGTAGTGCTCCAGTGTGATTTAAGGTTGGCTTCTGGGTTTGTTGTTTCCAGTGTATTTTGGGATAATCTCCTGTGCAGGACAATTTCAGTTTTTTCTGTGACTGGCCTAAAGCTACCTGGTAGAAGCCATGGAGCTATATGTGTTTGGCTGCTCTCTGTGCTAAACCTAAAGGTGTGTGTGGGTGGCCTTGCCCATAAACCAAGGCTGACCCCCACCAGTATTGAGCCTAGGGGAGCTTAGCAACAGGTTCAGGGCCTCATAGACCCTGTGGCACCTGATGAAGGCTCAACCATTGAAAGCCTTTTTAGGTTTGTGAGCCTGGTTGGTTGACGTAGTGTTGAAAGTATCTTCAGTGATGCAGCCCTAGCTGGGTGAGGTAAGGTCCCAAGGAGACATGAGGTGTGGCTGGTATTTTTTACAAATTTAATGTAAGTTCAGTGCTTGGGCCAGTGCTTGGGTTGTGACCACTTTGAGAAATGCCTACAAGACACTATCACAAGCTACCCCTTGCCTTGGGACAGTGCCTGGTGTGTGACCAATTCATGAGATGCCCTGGAAACACTGGAATACATCACCACTTTGTGAGACCTCAGTCTCACAAATTGCACAGGTTTTCCCAAGAGAGGCTACAGTGCAGATTGTGGCTCACTGCTTATCATCCAAAGTTCACTGAGCTGCTTGCAGGTGTCTACTGTTGTAAGAGTCTTCCTTAGCTTATATAGCTGAGCCATCCCCTCGGTTGACCAAGATTTGAAAAAATAAATAAATAAATAACCTCCCTGAGAACTATGTGGACCACCACCTGCAGGACATTGTTGTTAGGTGCTCAGGGAGAGATGCAAGACAGGGTGTGGTGACTGCTCACCACAGAAAGCTCCCCAATGCCAAAGCAGGCAGCCATCCTGCAAAAGTGCAAGAAAGTCTTTCCCCACTAGTAGAGTGGCTCAGCCACCTGGAGTGCCTCCAGGTGAGCAGGGCAAAGCTCCAAGTGGGTGGGGCAAAGTTCCAAGGTGGGGGTGGGGGCTTTTCACAAAGTTGATGCAGTATTGGTTATTGTGCCAGAGCTAGGCCTGCACCCCTCCTGTAAAAATTCCCTGAGAGCTCCACAGTCTGTCCTCAAGAGGGCAGAAGTGGGTGGCTACAGGAGACTGTTACCTGCTCTAGGAGGTTTCTGAGCAGGGCATGGTGGTTGCACACCAAAGAAAGTTTCCTAGGCTGCCACAGGCTGCTGCTCCTGTAAAAGTCTGCAAGACAGTCTTTCACAGCTAGTAGGGTGGGGCTAGATGCTCAGCAGGCTAGATGCTCAGTAGCCTAGAGCATCCTGGGTTCCAGTGTATCACCAGAGTGATGTACATGCATGGATTTTACTAGACCAGTGCAGTCTCATATTTGGCCCTTTTGGAGAGGGTTCAACATAGAAAAGATGGCACCCTCCTATAGATTACATGTGAGGCAGAATCTGCTCAGGAACAAAAGGTTCCTCCAGCCCTTACTCCAAATCCCACAGCTCAACATTTTCTCATATGTCTCTGGCACCTCCGGAGTTACTGCCCTTCCACTGGAGGCCAGGTGAACGTTAGCAAGTGATTGTGTTTGTGTGTGCACCTTTGGGGGGCAGGGGGCATCTGGATATTCAACTGTCTTCTGTCTCACCTGAATGCATAGACAGAATCCTCACTGATTTTCACTGCCAGATGTAATGTCCCAGCATAGGACTCCCAGCATAGGACTCCCAGCACAGGACTCCCAGACTACAGAGCCAGTGTGGGACTGGAACCCCTCTCTCTTCTGTGGGAAACTCTGCCCCTGAAGTATCCCCCTCAGAGTTCAACCACTATTCATAGGTTTGGGGGTCAGCCTATTTCATGTCTCCACTCTTCCTATGGGTCTCCATGTGGCCACTTTTTTATATCCCCAGCTGTAGAGGTTCTATTCGGCTAGTTTTCCAATGATTCCCAAGGTTGACTGTTCTACCATATATCTGCAACTTTGATCTGATCCTTGGAGCCTGCAGGCACAGTGTCCACCTAAGCTGCCATCTTCCAAATCTGATTCACCAAACATTTTAATTAGTTTTTTAAGTGAACATGCAAATAGACATTTGCTTTCATTTATAGATTGTTCAGATTTTAATAAGATCAGATCATGGGGGAAGTCAAGGTTTGCAAAATAAGCACTGGCTGAAATTCTGGTTAATAGTACTTAGAACCCTCAGGCCTCCTCCCCAACTTCTGCCTCTAGATGACCACCATTTTTGCCCAAAGTTCAGCTTTAAGACAGCAGGCAGAGGGCAAGGATGAGGTACAGGGCTGAGAATAGAAGGTAACATCCACACTTCCTGGCCCTTTGTGACCTGCTCTGAGGATGCAAGCAGTGAGGTTCAGCCATCCTCACCCATCTCTGGGGAGCAAATAGAAGATTCTGTGCTGAAGAAACACAAAGGCCTCAGAGTAAAGACCTCCAGGTATAGACATCTGGGAATCCCTCCACTGTGAAAAGTCCAGCCTGGTCCCTAATCACTCTATAAGAAAAAACCTACCCACCATGGAACCTGTGCAGTCAGGCTCTCTTAAAGCTTACAATGTTGTGGGAATGGGGGTTACTTATGGATCCGCAGGTCTCAGAAAAGTCCCCTGCCTGGAAAATGGCATTCCAGCCAACAGATACATGAAAAAAATGCTCAACATCACTAGCAATTAGGGAAATGCAAATTAAAACCACAATGAGATACCACCTCACACCTGTTAGTATGGCTATAAACAACAAGACAAGGAATAACAAGTGCTGAAGAGGCTGTGGACAAAAAAGAACCCCCATACACTGCTGGTGGGAATGTAAATAGGTACAACCACTGTGGAAGGCAGTGTGAAGATTCCTCAAAAACTAGGAATGGAATCACTATATGGCCCAGCAATCCCTCTCCTGGGTATCTACCCCAAAAAACCTGAAAACCTTAATCTGCAAAGATATATGTACCCCAATGTTCATCATAGCACTGTTCACAGTGGCCAAGTTATGGAATCAACTGAAGTGTCCTCTGATAGATGACTGGATAAAGAAGTTGTGGTACATTTATACAATGGAATACTACTCAGCTATAAGAAAAGATGAAATAGAGTCATTTGTGACAACATGGATGGACCTTGAAACCATCTTATTAAGTGAAATGTCAGAATGAAAGAATCAGGAAACATATAACCTCACTTATAAGTGGAATATAAAACTGAAAGGTACAAAGAAACAAAGACTCATGGACACAGTCAATTAAGTTTAGTGGTTACCTGAGGGTAAGGGGCAGGTGGGTGGGAGAGCTGGTGTGGGAGTAGGGAGGGGGAATCAAACATATGGTGATGGAAAGTGAGCTGATTCTGGGTGGTGAGCACATAATGCAATGTATAGACAATGTAATGTAGAATTGTACACCTGGAAACAATGTAATTGATATCAGTCAATGTCACTCCAATAAATTTAACAATAAAAAATAAGAAAGAAAATTATGGAAAATTTTAAGAAGAAAAAGAAAAGCAGAAGACCCAAGTCTCCGAGTCCCTTCACTGAGGGATAAGCAGGGACTCTCCAATGACAGTACTGCCCCATTTGAAATGGTACATATGGTCAGTCTAGTCTCACTGGGCTAAATTCAAGGTGCCAGTAGGCTGACCAGATGTACTGTTTGAAATAGGACAGTACCATTGTTTTCTGTCCCATTTAAAATGGTAAATCTGGTCAGCCTACTTCAACATATTGTCTAAAATACACAGCAATGAGGGATGGCTAGCTAGCTCCAGATTTCCCTTGTATAGAAATGTATTGAAATAAGAAACATCCAATCTGTAGAGAATTTTTATGTTTATTTGAGTCAAACTGACAACAATTAATTACCAAGAAGAAAAATCTCAAACAGATTAAGAAAATGCTCTGGAGAATGGCAGTTTTGCAGCTCATTTTATACATTAGAAGCAAAGGAGGAAGCATAAGGAGGGTTCCATGAAATCCACTGGTGGTATAAAGTGGGTGGGAGAAAGCAAAGAAGGGAAATCTCTGGGATTGGATAAAAAGTAAAATGGAGAGACACACACTTCTTCTACATGGGTGGGTATAAAATAGTTTATAATTAATATTTACAGCACAGAGATGGTATTCAGGGAATAAGAAAACAATGAGGAGTTCTGTGATCTTGTGCAGTGGGTTGTGCCCTGAGGGGTCTAGAAAAAAGATTACTCTTACATTTCAAAGGTATGTTATCATAGATACAAAAAGAAAATAGGCTCACTTGTGATAAAGATCAACTTTTGTCAAGGAGGATAAAGTTCTAGACATGACTACCCACCATGACTCACTTTTTGTTAGGAATTTTTCTGTTCAGAAAATCCTATGTGATTAATGTCGGTCTGTGACTTTGTAGGACCTATCATGCCGGCCTTCCCTGAGCTGGTCAGGTTCAGTATATGGCTCCTTTTTCATCCACATAAGGTTGCCATAGATATTCCTGCGCATACAGTTCGTATTGTTTTTAAGACTCATTCCTTTGATAGGATCCCCACAAGGAGTGTTATTTCTAGAAAGGTCCACTTAGAATCGCATCCATTCTGTCAAATCTAAACCTGAGTACACAGTATAATAGTTGTTGCTGCAGCTACAGTCTCTCCCACAAAACTCAAGATTCCCTCTCAGGATTTCCCTCCAGGGTTAAAGCATGACCATGGAGCTCATATCTAGGTCTCAGATCTTATCTCTGCCAGTGGCATTTGAGGTAAGGTGCTTAAACTCTCTTGTGAAGTAGTGTTAGAAACCTCTCAGTAAACATGAGACTCCATCTCAGGTGGCAGTCTACCACAATTCTGATAGACATTTGAAGACCCTATACATGGAAATTGGGCAGCTTTCACCCAACTGTCTACTAACCTCTGACAACGTGCCATATTTGGGCCTATATAAGAATCTATGTTTGTTTGTTTTTGGGGAAGGGGGGGCGGGCATCTACAAAGTGGTTAGGGATCCCAAAACCAAGAACCCCGCTCAGTGATGACAGTTCAAATGTTGCCAGATAAGGTTAGAGTCTGAATGGAAGAAGATGGAATATTAGGTTGACCCAGGTGACTCTAATTGGGCCCTGTGTCTGTCTTGATCAGTGTCAGAACCTGAGCCTTGCCAAGGAGCCAACCATCCGCTCTTTGTCTTTCATGTCTATACATCAAGTTAGCACTTATATAAAAACAAAAAAGAAAAAGAAAAACACACTTCCCCCAGAGGTAAATGGGCAAGAAAGAGCTTTCAGGACTTTTTTTTAGAACCTAAATACTTCCTAGCTGTCAGGGGCTGACCACAGTTATATGCACACAGTCTCTGGAGGTTTTATTAAAAGTTGGGTTCTGACTCAGGAGCTCTGGGGTAGACATTGAGATTCTGTATTTCTAACAAGCTCCTGACCCATGAACCACACATTGAACAGAAGGCTGGGGCATGCTGGCCCCGCTCACCAGATCCCAGGAGCTAATTCATGGGCCCCAACAGCCTCTATCCTGGCCTCTTCTCCCAGGTCCCTGCTTCCTCATATCTCCTGAGTCCCCTCAGCACAGCACACAAGTCCTCCAGCTCACTGGTAAAACCACTGTCACTGTGATCACGAATGAGCAGCTTTAAATTTGGTATGGAGAAACCATGTCTGCAGCTTGTTCCCTGGGCTCCCTGTACTGAGGTGATGGTTGCGTCAGGACGTGAGGTTCAGAATCACTGCCACGGAGAGTCCCAAAACACGCAGCCTGAGTGTGGATGGTCTGGGACCAGTGTGCAGCTCTGTCTGGGAGCTGAGATAGGTGGGCAAACTGTCCTCACTGTGTCCCTAACACGGCCTGTGTGAAAGTACACCGTGGGTGCCCAGGAAGCACGACTTGGATCCAAACCTGCCGTTGGAACTGGGTCTTTTCTTTCTGGTGGGGACAACCGACAGCAGAGGCTGCGGCTTCTGGGGCAGTGCAGGGGGCCTCCCCATGCTCAGAGGGGTCCTGAGAGTGCCTGGGAGTCAGTGTCAGGACAAGGTGGTTGTCCTTTGGAGCCGGGCCCGAACTCAAGCTATTTGTGAATAGCAGTCCTGCTTGAAGAAGCTCATTATACAACAAGGGGTTTGGTTCTTCAGGTGGGTGGGGGATGGACTGCCTGCCAGGAAGCAGCGCATTCTGGAAATGGCGGGGGGAGACGGGGAATGTTCAGTGTTGGGGAGAGTGTGGGTGGCCGTGGATGGTCCTGGGGACCCTCTTGGAGGAGACTGAGGGCAGCAGGGAGCTGTGCAGAGGTCTGA